>CAXITT010000093.1:378088-418846 GCA_964033795.1 Lymnaea stagnalis | reverse complement strand
TTTTTTTTTTTTTTTTTTTTTTTTTTGTATAGTTTAAGTTTTTCAAACACCATTCTTTGTACTTTTATTATGTAATTCTTTGTCATTTTACTATGTCATTCTTTGTCATTCTATGAAATTTTATTGTGTTATTCTTTGACATTTTACTATGTCATTCTTTGTCATTTTATTATGTCATTCTTTGTCATTTTACTACGTCATTCTTGTCATTTTATTATGTAATTCTTTGTAATTTTACTATGTCATTCTTTGTCATTTTATTATGTCATTCTTTGTCATTCTATGAAATTATATTGTGTTATTCTTTGACATTTTACTATGTCATTCTTTGTCATTTTATTATGTCATTCTTTGTCATTTTATTATGTCATTCTTGGTCATTTTATTCTGTCATTCTTTGTCATTCTATGAAATTTTATTGTGTTATTCTTTGACATTTTACTATGTCATTCTTTGTCATTTTATTATGTCATTCTTTGTCATTTTATTATGTAATTCTTTGTCATTTTATTCTGTCATTCTTTGTCATTCTATGAAATTTTATTGTGTTATTCTTTGACATTTTACTATGACATATTTTTGTCATTTTAATATTCCAATTTAAAAATTTAGAAATCAGAACATGTTGAGAAGGCGATAAACCTTTAAATGAAGGCCGCCCCACCTTTCCCACCCCTACCCTCAGTCAATAGAATGATATTAAAAAAAAATTAATATATACATTTGGAATTGAACTCATGCCAAGAGCAATAAAATAACACAATAACAAGTTGGCCTGTATACATAACATATGTAAACATACATGACTTGAAATCGTTTATAAAATGTATAATCTCTTCAGGGTCGGCCACACAAGAAACGGTGCTTCTTGGCGTCAAACGTCCCCACGAATCTGATGTGTAGTGTAATGGTATTGCATAGTCACGTAACAGTCAACGTGTGTAATGTTTCATTCATCATCAGATGTCCATGTACCTGTCAGGCCCGTTCTTAGGCATACGCTGACTACGTATCTGCGTAGGGCCCCGAACGTGAGGGGGCCCCCGTGAGGCGCCCTCGACCCCCCCGGGTTTTTTTTAAAACTGGCACTGCAGCCGTCTCACGTTACCTTCCTCATCCTGAAATTTATCATTCTGAGTTGAATTCGGAGGCAGGGGAAGGGAAGCTGGAGGGGGGAGCTTTGGGGGTGGCAGACAGGAAATAGGGGGCTTGGCCGTGGGAATGGGAAAGAGGAAACATTGACGAAGGCAGAATGGAAGTGCCGCAGTGGTGGGTGGTGTTTTCTCCTCAGCTCGAGGGAGCTCCACCCCCGGACCCCCCCCCTTCCGGGGCCCCCAACCCACGCTCCATGCTTAGGGACCCCCAAACTCCTAAGAACGGCTCTGTACCAGTTTTATTGGGCGCATACATTATTTGAATGAAAATATCATACAAGAGGGGTTTAACAAGAATTATCCACGATAATGGTACAAAAACATATGGGCTCAAGATAAGATAAGATAAGATAAGAATCATGTCCCTGAGTGTTCGGACATAAAGATATACAAATGAATTTTGTTCCCCAATCAAACAGAATACGAGAGCTCTATCCAACGGCTCTTACAAAATCTTGTTACTACATCTTGACGTCAATATTGTCTCCGAGGGAGTGAAGTTCTATGGCTGATAACAGCTGAATTTTGCGCTTGAGAAATACTTTAGGTGTCTTGTATTAACATTGTTTTAGTTTCATTTTGTGTGTATCTCTCTAGGAATATTTATCTATGTGCTGAAAATTAATATGTACAATGTATTAATAGCAATTCCATTTATTTGGATCAATATCGTATCTTCTCTCATAAGTCTACCTAAAATCTACCTATAAATCTATCTATACACCTTCCTATACGACATGTACGTATAAATCAACATGTCACGACAAACAGTTCCGGCTGGTAAAAACAAGAACAAAGTACAGAAGCTCCTCATTGCTGCCGAAGACAATAGGGGACTGGAACAAGCTTCCAAAAGCAACAGTTGAGGCGGCTACACTCGAGACATTTGTGTCTATTGCCTCCTGTATTCCAACCCCCAGTTCATAACACCACTGCTGAGTCGCCCTTGCAACCAGTGAAGTATCCCATTGAAACCCATGCACAGTAACATCGCGAACACCTCTGAAACATAGGAGCCAGAATGATCAATTCATTGATCGTGGGCCCTTAAAATAAAGAAGAAGAAGAATATTTTAAATATTTTGCGCATACATATAAAGAGTATTAAGCCTATGCGTGTATTAAATATTGTTATCTAAAAAAAAACACATTTAAAAAGAAAAAAAAAGGGGGGGGGGTTTATAACTTGCGTGGTTAATTTATTAAATGTATAATTGTTATTTTATAGTGCTAGATTTTAGTTATAGGTTTCATATAATCTCCAGCCCCCAAACATGTCCTATATTTTTTTTTTTTTTTAAACCTGAAAACCTTTTTTGACTAATCTTAGATCTGCAATGGAAACCAACAATATTTTGTTGACCAGTTCTAGATCCACCCATGGAGATACCAAGGTTTTCTCAGCAATGAAATATGAGCGCTCTGTTCTCTCCACCGACAAAAAATGCGTGCTAACTGGCGTGAATAGTTTGGCCCTGAATAATACATGCGATGTAGGATAATGCTATTAAAATACTAGCTGATTTACCCGTCGCTGGATCGATTCGTCGTTCCTCACTCTGTTCCTTGAAACCACGTTTAGATTTTAAAATAATTTAGCCCCGGGTTTAATCCTTTAAGCGTTAAAGATTTTTAAAAAAAATTATTGTTGAATCGTAGAGATGGGAGAGAACCAGGATTGTGTTTGGAAATAACTCCTCTGTGTTTCCAACTATGTCCAGAAATTTCAACATAGCGATATAACAAGGGAAATAATCAGTTTACGCTTACGCTTTATCCAGAAAGTAATCCTAGAGTTACACCGAGGAAAGAGCCCTGTCCTAAAGGTAACGGGTTTAGCTTCCTTGTGTTTGCATTGTTTTAGTGCTAGTTTTATTGTTATGTTTTAGTGCTAGTTTTATTGTTATATTTTAGTGCTAGTTTTATTGTTATGTTTTAGTGCTAGTTTTATTGTTATATTTTAGTGCTAGTTTTATTGTTATGTTTTAGTGCTAGTTTTATTGTTATGTTTTAGTGCTAGTTTTATTGTTATGTTTTAGTGCTAGTTTTATTGCTATGTTTTAGTGCTAGTTTTATTGTGATGTTTTAGTGCTAGTTTTATTGCCATGTTTTAGTGCTAGTTTTATTGTGATGTTTTAGTGCTAGTTTTATTGTTATGTTTGAGTGCTAGTTTTATTGTTATGTTTTAGTGCTAGTTTTATTGTTATGTTTTAGTGCTAGTTTTATTGTTATGTTTTAGTGCTAGTTTTATTGTTATGTTTTAGTGCTAGTTTTATTGTTATGTTTTAGTGCTAGTTTTATTGCTATGTTTTAGTGCTAGTTTTATTGTTATGTTTTAGTGCTAGTTTTATTGTTATGTTTTAGCGCTGGTTTTATTGTTATGTTTTAGTGCTAGTTTTATTGTTATATTTTAGTGCTAGTTTTATTGTTATGTTTTAGTGCTAGTTTTATTGTTATGTTTTAGTTCTAGTTTTATTGTTATGTTTTAGTGCTAGTTTTATTGTTATGTTTTAGTGCTAGTTTTTTTGTTATGTTTTAGTGCTAGTTTTATTGCTATGTTTTAGTGCTAGTTTTATTGTGATGTTTTAGTGCTAGTTTTATTGTTATGTTTTAGTGCTAGTTTTATTGTTATGTTTTAGTGCTAGTTTTATTGCTATGTTTTAGTGCTAGTTTTATTGGGATGTTTTAGTGCTAGTTTTATTGTTATGTTTGAGTGCTAGTTTTATTGTTATGTTTTAGTGCTAGTTTTATTGTTATGTTTTAGTGCTAGTTTTATTGTTATGTTGTAGTGCTAGTTTTGAGTTATTAGTTTCATATAACCCCCCTTATATTAGTGTATTTAAAAAATATGTTAATTGATTATAGGGTTTGGTATACAAATAATTAATTATTCATACAATAGGTTAATATAAATAAATGTATGAGTTCAATATTTCACTATTGTTTGCTTAATAAAGAAGTATAATGGTAATAATGAAAAATAAACACATACAAAAGAAGCGAAAATAATTAGAAATTTAACCCAGAAAATAAAAAAAACAACAGTGAATTGATAAAGATATGTCTAACCAGTGGCGTAGGAGGAGGGGGGGGGGCTGATGGCACTCATAAAGAGTAGAGCCTAGAGACAAAGAAGAGACGTATTTTGAATAGGTTCTGGGATGGAGTGAAAAGGAGGAGGCTTTTGATGTGGGTCATGGGGGAGGGAAGAGGGTATTGATGTGGGCCATGAGAGAGGGAGGTATTGATATGGGTTATGGGAGAGGGAGGTATTGATGTGGGTTATGGGAGAGGGAGTAGGGTATTGATGTGGGTCAAGTGGGAGGGAGGGGGGTGTTGATGGGGTCATGTGGGAAGGAAAATTGGCGACATTTTCCGCAAACTGCATATTTATTTTCGTGAAAGGTGGAAAAAAAAACAAAACTTTACCAACCCCATACCTAGCTACGCCTCTGTCTCTGGTGGAAATTGAAGTGCATGAATCTCAAAATACAATTATCAGACAAAAACACATTTTTTCTGTATTATTTAAACGACGTATTAAACAGCGGTTCCAACGATGAATTGGTGAAAAGAATTTAGTAGGAATTAATGTGGGGGGGGGGTGGTTAATTCATTACGAGGGAGGGTAAAAAATGGGTGCACGCCATGCAAAACACAGCCCCACTGCATTCAGATATGCAAATGGGTGCACGCCATGCAAAACACAGCCCCACTGCATTCAGATATGCACCTTCTGTGCCATCAATTGCCATTTTCAAGTACTGAATAATGAAGTGGTGTCTGAATGCCGCTGTTTGGTTTACTGGATCGGTGACATATGAATCATGTGATGACCAACACCCGTCCGATACATGAAGCCATTGGGGAAGATTATATCAATGAAGTGTTGAGGGGAATGAGGAACACAACCGGAGTCGAACAACGGGCCTACCAACCTTTTGTCATGCCACAAGTCAATTTAAGTGTACTTAGATATACTAGGTGGTTGACCCGCTCAAAGCGAGGTCAATTTTAGTTTAAACGTTCTTGCAATGTAAATGTGTGTTTAAAAGTCCCCTTTGGGTTTGTGAAATCATTTTTCCGTTTCACCATTTTTTTCAAAAGATTTGAAATGAATTCTAAAAACAAAATTTAAATTGGAAATTGGTTTCAACATGAATTGCTTACTCTGATAATAAAATCTAGGATGCTACTCATAAATATTATAGGCCATGCGTTTTCATTGCCCAATAGAATTATTCAATATCCTAACTTCATAACATGGTAAAAAAAAGTACTCCATTTATTCATTAGGGTGTTCAATAACGTAGAAAAATTATATGTTTTCCGATGTGAACTTTTACTTGTAAATTGTCGTGTTAAAAACTATTTTTTAAAGATTTTAAGGACTGCCGCAAACTAGATTCTTGAGTAAACAAATATCAAGTATTTTTATTTTTAATTCGAAAACAAAAACATGTTAAATCTGGTCCTGTTCTAAGACAATCGAGAATGGTTTCTCGCCATGAGCAACCCACTTTCACAACATATCACTTACTTTCACAAGCGCAACAAAAAAACATGACCTCTTGTATATTATTATATTTTGCCTATGGTGTGACTGCTTCCATTTCCGGATAGTGCGCTAAAATATAATACCCGATAACTACGCTAAATTATGTATATTTTTTTTTAAATAACGCAATTGCGTTTGGTGCGTAATATTTTCTTTTCTTTTCGGAAAGTCAAATCGTCTCATTTTAATATGGTGTAATTAGTATTCGGTTAAAAAGTGGTCGCGACAACAAAATATTGATACAGTTAAGGGGCGTGAATTACAAAACACGTTCAGTGACGCATCATGGTTTTTTTTTTTGTTGTTTTTTTTGGGGGGTTGGGTGGGGGGGGGGGGGGGGGGTTAGGGAAAATGGGGATTTTTAAATGTGGGTTACTTGAGTTCATGTTTTGTAAGTTAACTTTAGCAAATGGGAGGTTTTTTTTTTTTTTTTTTTTTTTTGTTTTTTTTTTTTTTTTTTTTTTTTGGGTGTTGGTTGGGGGGGGGGGTGGAGGGTTAGCGAAAATTGGGATTTTTAAATGTGCGTTACTTGAGTTCATGTTTTGTAAAGTAACTTTAGCACATGGGAGGTTCACGCATTGCTGTAGGTAAAGTTGGTGAGCTGTAACTAGTACTAATTAAAGAGATGAACCAATGAGATCTGTTTTCGTTGCTGAAGAGTTCCATGTGTCAAAGTTCACGTGGCTAGAGAGATCATCGCTCAGTTCCCGGAGGTTCTTTGAAAGCAAACGAAACCTTGGTGAGACGGGTACTTCCTTCGGGAATTTCCACACTGGCTGCGCATCTTTTGTCACAGCGCAAGTCATCCACAGTTCAGACAAAGTGGCTGCTGTTGACCTGTTCAAAATGATTTATAATAAATCCCATTATGACCTTCCTCCGTGAACGGCCATCGCCCGATTGGCTGGTGGTCCCTGTGGCCACGTGCTTGCTTTCTGAAGGAGCAAGCAAAGGCTGAGTTGCTGGCTGTAGCGATGTTTGACCTTTGTGTTAGGGACAGGTCTCGGGCGATTAGTACTCGCTTGATCCTAATGTCTGCTCACAGCAGGAATGAAAGGATATGTGGAGATTGCGGGAAGAAATAGTTGATCCGTATAAAAAACTTCAATTGCGTTATAGTTGTTGTTTTTTGCCAATAGTACTCAGTACTCACATTCTATTAAGATATCCAAAACTAGTGTTATATTGTTTTTCTTGTAGGACTTAAAAAAAAAAATAGAAAACTTTTATTGCAAGTTTTCTTATAAAACAGCGGTGCAAAAACTGCAACTAGATATGCGTTGATGTTTCCCTTTAGCACATTAAAGGAACAAGAAAAATATTTCCAAATTTTAAAATTAAAGTTTCTCATTTGAGACAATTAGAGATAAAAACATACACACCCCAGCTGGACTCTTTGTATTTACATAATCTGTACATTATTGTATGTTAGCTATTTGTAAATAATGCAAAAGGCCATCTTATCCATAACCCCCCAACCATGAAGTCTTAAGCACTTAACAGTCTTCACATTTCTTTATGAAGAAGAACGTCGTGCTACAAGGAGAGATCTGCAAGAAAATAACATTGTCAAATCTAAATATATACATATATAAATCTATAGCAAACTTTACAGCAAGATGTTTTGCTATTATTATTCTGTTCAAAATGTTAAGAACTGCCTACCACATAACAAGTTGATTGCCTAGTCATTGGAAATAGTGCTTCAAATAGTCTTGTGTTCTTGAACGGCGCTTGACAGAGTTTTGTGCTTTCCGCTGCTGCGAGGTACGAGAGCACGAGTCTGATGTCTGCTTCTGTTAAAGCAACCGTCGTTCAGATTCGTTAACGGAATTTGCTGTTGTTAACTATTATTATTTTTTTTGTATAGTAATTAAACCAGATGGTAATAGTATTTGCCCATCGTACGCGTGTGATTGGATCCAGCAATCTTCATCTGAGATGACCATCCGGCCATTTATTTGTGCCGCTTGACGTTTATTATGATGGACTTGCAGGACTGTTGGATTGGGCTGGTCGGGGGAATCTATTTGCCTTGGGCACATATGTATAGTGTATGATAGGTCAGGTTTATGATGGAAAGGGGGGTCAACTGTTCATGATGTGTGTGTGTGTGGGTGAGAGGGGGTGCGCAGAGGAATTGGATGGATGATGTATGTGACCTATTTATTGTACTAATGTGTACTTACGTTTGGCAAGGTCGTTGAACTTTGACCTCACACGGAGGACAAGATAATAGAGGTCGGAGATAATTATGGAGCCTCGTCCTTGAAAGTGGGCGTTTTAAAAATAAAAATAAAACTTTAATTTCTCTTAATTTTTTTGTTGTCTAATTCTCAGTGATTTATGGGCTTACATGTTATCCAATTTTCAGATGCATTTAATTTTTAGCCTTAATGAAATGAATTTGTTTTTTATTTAAAGAAAATTGTTTGCAAAAAATAAAACAAATCAAATGAGTTACACGCCTGCCTTAGTTTTAGCTTCTGATTTTACTACGGTGTTATCGTTCTGTAGTGAAAATAGTTTCTACCCCAAAAATAACACGGCGAATTGAAAAAAAGTTGGAACATTAGATCAATAGTAGATCTTTTAGGGTAGAATCGGAGCACTCGTCAGAAATAGTTATATAAAGCCAGAGGTAGATCACTGGGTCAGAAGTAGATCTTTTAGGTTAGAGGTCAAGCACTGGGTCAGAAGTATATCTTTAAGGCTAGAGGTAGATCATTTGGTCAGAAGTAAAACGTTAAGTTCGAGGTGAAGCACTGGGTGGGAAGTAGATCTTTTAGGCTAGTGGTGGAGCACTGGGTGGGAAGTAGATCTTTTAGGCTAGTGGTGGAGCACTGGGTGGGAAGTAGATCTTTTAGGCTAGTGGTGGAGCACTGGGTGGGAAGTAGATCTTTTAGGCTAGTGGTGGAGCACTGGGTGGGAAGTAGATCTTTTAGGCTAGTGGTGGAGCACTGGGTGGGAAGTAGATCTTTTAGGCTAGTGGTGGAGCACTGGGTGGGAAGTAGATCTTTTAGGCTAGTGGTGGAGCACTGGGTGGGAAGTAGATCTTTTAGGCTAGTGGTGGAGCACTGGGTGGGAAGTAGATCTTTTAGGCTAGTGGTGGAGCACTGGGTGGGAAGTAGATCTTTTAGGCTAGTGGTGGAGCACTGGGTGGGAAGTAGATCTTTTAGGCTAGAGGTGGAGCACTGGGTGGGAAGTAGATCTTTTAGGCTAGAGGTGGAGCACTGGGTGGGAAGTAGATCTTTTAGGCTAGAGGTGGAGCACTGGGTGGGAAGTAGATCTTTTAGGCTAGAGGTGGAGCACTGGGTGGGAAGTAGATCTTTTAGGCTAGAGGTGGAGCACTGGGTGGGAAGTAGATCTTTTAGGCTAGAGGTGGAGCACTGGGTGGGAAGTAGATCTTTTAGGCTAGAGGTGGAGCACTGGGTGGGAAGTAGATCTTTTAGGCTAGAGGTGGAGCACTGGGTGGGAAGTAGATCTTTTAGGCTAGAGGTGGAGCACTGGGTGGGAAGTAGATCTTTTAGGCTAGAGGTGGAGCACTGGGTGGGAAGTAGATCTTTTAGGCTAGAGGTGGAGCACTGGGTGGGAAGTAGATCTTTTAGGCTAGAGGTGGAGCACTGGGTGGGAAGTAGATCTTTTAGGCTAGAGGTGGAGCACTGGGTGGGAAGTAGATCTTTTAGGCTAGAGGTGGAGCACTGGGTGGGAAGTAGATCTTTTAGGCTAGAGGTGGAGCACTGGGTGGGAAGTAGATCTTTTAGGCTAGAGGTGGAGCACTGGGTGGGGAGTAGATCTTTTAGGCTAGAGGTGGAGCACTGGGTGGGGAGTAGATCTTTTAGGCTAGAGGTGGAGCACTGGGCCAGAGGTAGATCTTTTAGGCTAGAGGTTGACAACTGGGTCAGTAGTGGATCTTTTAGGCTAGAGGTTGACAACTGGGTCAGTAGTAGATCTTTTAGGCTAGAGGTTGACAACTGGGTCAGTAGTAGATCTTTTAGGCTAGAGGTTGACAACTGGGTCAGTAGTAGATCTTTTAGGCTAGTGGTGGAGCACTGGGTCAGAAGTAGATCTTTTAGGCTAGATGTAGATCATTTGGTCAGAAGTAGAACGTTAAGTTAGAGATAGAGCACTGGGTCAGAAGTTGATCTTTTAGGCTAGAGTTGGAGCACTGGGTCAGAAGTAGATCTTTTAGGCTAGAGGTGGATCACTAGGTCAGAGGTAGATCTTTTAGGTTAGAGATGGTTCACTGGGTCAGAAATAGATCTTTTAGGCTAGAGGTTGAACACTGGGTCAGTAGTAGATCTTTTAGGTTAGTGGTTGAGCACTGGGTCATATTTTAATATCAAGTTCAAAGTGTAATAAGTGGGGAGACTGCAATCAGGTTAGCACAATAGGAAGTGAGTAAAACAAAGTAAGGTTAAGCTGAAAAAAGTAAACGCGACAAAACAACGAACGTGTCGGCAGGAAGCCTTCGTCAGAGAACAAACAGAAAAAAATAAAATACAATTAAAAATATTACTTAGCTGAGAAGTAGTATCCGAGAGGATGAATTGTGTTCAAAGTGTACGCACCGAGTTAAATTGGGGACATAACTTTTGAGTTGGAGCATGTAGTAAATTTTATACACTAGGTACAAGTTTGAGCATTTAGTAAAAAAAAAATATTGTACTAGTTCTGAATTTGGGCATTTAGACAAAATATGACCCAAGTCCCGAGTTTCATTCGATTTCATAAAATAAACCTTCCCCTTTATGCCCCTGCCTATGGATGTAATGGAACTTTCTATTACATTGATAGAAGCTGTTGAAACATTAAAAGTAGTTGGACTTGTTTGTTTATTGGGTTGGATTCCTTTTTGATGAGATGAGATCTACTGAAGACATCTTCGTATACAAGTGGCATTTATTTACACAGGAAGAAAAAAGGGGTTAATTAAAATGAAATTATCAAAAGAATTTCACCGTTTTGTCTGACAATAAAAAACACACATATTCTCAACAACAAAAAAATGTGATTTTTAAAATTCCATTGACTTGTTTAGCCGTCAGCTGTTCTCTTCTCTTCTTGATACTCGTTTTATATTACTGTGTCTTCAATCAAACGTTTTATTGTTGAGCGAGACAAAGGACGGCCCCAATCAGAAAGACTTAAAGCTAGAATTTCTCGATCAAAGAGAAACTTCAGAAGCCAGTCGTCGGTAGATTCCTACAAGAGAATTAGTTGGTTGAAACGTTTGGTGTCCTAATTTAAAGCTAGTGGAATGGAAAAATACAACCAAAAAAAAATAAATAAAAACAAACACCACCATTACTGTTGATATGAAGGATACTTAGAGAAAAAGATCAAAATAAGATTCAATAATCTTGAAGAATTAAGTTTTAGATTTCTCGTATGGTAATACATATTTTAAAAATATCGACTTTGCGAAATCCCCCAGTGAACCCTACCCACCTTGTATCTCTTAATTTAAGCTGGACCTTAAGGTTGATGTATCTCTAACAAAAAGGCTTGTTTGATTCTCGAGTAGGCAAATGTCATCATGAGGATGGGCAACAACAAAAACAAAAAACGAAAAAATAATCTGGAGCTATTGTGTTCCTGACGAGAAAAATAGACACCACCCACACCCCCAAAAAAAAAAAAAAAAAAAAAAAAAAAAGGAAGAAAAATAACTCGTAAACAAAATAACATTAGCTTTGACGTCATTAACACAGCCATAAACGTCCTAATTAACTGGAGAGACACGTGATCATTGGCTAATCCAACTCTTATTGCCTGGCAGAAATTAATTACCCTTCTGGAGAATTGGATTGAAACCACGCTTAAAAAATCACACAATCAGATTGATTGAAACAAGAGAAAGATATTGAAGTAGAGTAGACTTACTCAAAGCACTAGCGCAACAGTGTAATTCAATATTAGTTGGTTGCCATAGGACCCCCCACAGCAAGCTGCCCATGACTTAATTTTGGGAGTGGAGCGGCTCGAATAACAATAAATTAGATCCAGAAACAGTAGAATATGTTGATTTGGACTTTGGAAGAAGTTATGCATCAATAAACTATACAAATAATGAATAAGTTTCAACTAATACTTTTTAATCTTAAAAACGCTGCTTTCATATAGTCGATTTTTATTGATATTTTTGTGCATAATTTGGTTTGTATGTATAGTTCGTTTGTATGTATAGTTTTGTTTTTAGGTATAGTTTAGTTTGTACATATCTTTATGTTTCGGTACCACATTCCACTGCTATATATTTCTGGTCTGGAATGTTACAGAGATGAAATTCGGCAGTCATCATTGTACCTTTTTACAACATTGTATCTTCTTCAACATTGTACCGGTACAAGCCAACCACTATACAGTTAGTCAATTGCTTTAATTTTATTTGTTTCTGATTTTGTAATTTATTATTAACCTAATAAATTTATTAATTGTGATTAGCCCTGGTTTGATTATCGTATTCCTTGTTATTGTATTTAACATAGGGCATCGTCTTTTGTTGGGTACTGTTTTAGAACGAGCCAAAAACTTAAATAAGAGATTAATTGCTCCATACTGATGACAGTACGTAACAAATAGTGTGGTGATTCCCAGCAGTGCATTTAACAGCAGTGCATTTAACAACAGTATGTTTAACAACAGTGTGTTTCACAGCAGTGCATTTAACAGCAGTGCATTTAACAACAGCGCATTTAACAACAGTGCATTTAACAACAGTGCATTTAACAACCGTGCATTTAACAGCAGTGCATTTAACAACAGTGCGTTTAACAACAGTGCATTTAACAGCAGTGCATTTAACAACAGTGCATTTAACAGCAGTGCATTTAACAACAGTGCATTTAACAGCAGTGCATTTAACAGCAGTGCATTTAACAGCAGTGCAGCCGTGTGTGGGAAACAATGCCCACTACTTTTATTTTGATATAAAAATTGAAACGTGTCAACCTAGTTGTTGTTGCTCATGTTGTGTTGCTCTATTCTTGTTATTCTTGTTTGTTTTCTGTCGTGCCGCTGATTCTATTGCATCGTGTTTCCTGACCACCCCCCCCCCCAAGGTCAAATTTCCCATGTCCTTGAATTCTTGCTTTGGTAATGTGTGGCTAAACATTTGTGAACTAAACAATGTCAAGTGGACACGAGCCAAAATAGCTTTTGAAAGATATTCATCTAAAACATTCTCAAAGTACTGGAACATTTTTAATTTCACAGAGTACGTTTGGCTTTACACTTTTTCCTAATCCTACAGCGCACTTGACTGTAAATTAACAAAGAAAAAAAAAACAACAAACCTTTAGATAACGAAAACATTTACTATTTAAGTTGTTCAAATAATTGTTTTATCGTGTAAGAAATCAACATAAAATATATGATGCATAGGAGAAAATACTTTTTTTTTTTTTTGTGGAAGTGGTAAACTAAGAGAAAAGATAGTAATATTTTCAAAAAATAAACAAACCATAAGAACGAAGTTAATTTTTGTATTAGGGAAGGCTGTTAACATTGTAATGACAATATCTATTTTCAGTATAACTTTATTATTGTCTGAAAAGTACCTTATTAATTTTAAGAGGAGTAGCTTTATCGTCTGAAGATGTACCTTATTTTACGCTACATAACGAGGCCCTTATTAAAAAAAAAAAAGTGTGGGGGGGGGGTAATGCTTGCACGTCAACAAATAGAATCGAGAAAGTCGATATTTCCTCGAGTAAGTCTGCGCCAAGGAGCAGCAGATCACAGATGACAATGTACCAAGTGAATATGAGAGAATGTCCAGATGTAATTGGAAGATGGCTCCGTCATAGATAGGACTGGGTCGTCAATCATAGCTCACAGGGAAAATAGGATTACGGCCCCTGATAGCAGTGTCCTGGGGTCTAATGGAGAGTGATGGGAACATGGTGGATTTGTTCGATTACATGGATTATATGGATGTGTAAGGGTGCTATGGGTGGATGGGGAGAAGGTGGATTACATGGATGTGTAAGAGGTGCAAGGTAGTTGATGGGAAACTGGCGGATTTGTTCGTTTACATGGATTATATGGATGTGTAGGGGTGGTATGGGGTGGATGGGGAAAAGGTGGATTACATGGATGTGTAAGGGGTGTCAGGTAGTTGATGGGAACAGGGTGTAGAATTGATGTATTATACGGATAAATAAGGTGTTTAGGGGGTTGATTTGTTGATACTACATGGATGAAACGGGGTGTTTGGGGGTGGATGGGTCTATGATTGACACGATGGATTACATGGATATGTATGGTTATTAGGTGTGGAGGGGTTTATTGTTGAATTGGTGGATTGCATGGATATATAAGAGTGTTAGATTGTTGATAACGTGTTAAATGACATGGATGTATCGGGGTGTTAGATGGTGGACGGGAACATGGTGTGGAATTGTTGGATGATATGGATGGCCGTGGCATTTACGGGGAAGGAAATATAGTGGATGTGGTTGATTACATTGTTATAAGGGGCACTGAACAGTGGATAGCAGCACATGGTGACTTTGTCGGATTACATATCAGATACAGGGGGTAGATGTTGAATGTGAATATGTTATGTTACATCTATGTATAGTTATGTTAGGTGGTGGATGGAGACATTGCAAGTTTATTTCATTATATGGATTAATAGGAGTGTTAGGTGTTGGAAGGGAACAAGTGAAATGTCTAGAAAACATGGATATTTTGGTGTTTTTGGCGTTTTTAATCCACGAATATGTTAGATGACATTGACACATTACTTTAAGAGGGATGTATAGGAATTTTGTAGATACTTTTTTTTATACTTGTACAGTGGAATCCAACTATAACAAAATATTTGAGGTCTATAAAGTGTCAAACGGGTTATACATGAGAGTTTAGAATATACCGTGCGGAGGTCGTTGTTGGTGTTTTGTGTTGTTGTTGTTGAAAGTGTTAATATTTGTTTCATCTCTAGTGGTTAGTGAGGTATGTGCTGTTGTAGTTTGACTAGCTGATTTGTGACTCAGTGTTTTGTACTCTATTTTCAGGTATTTTGAAAAGAAATATTAATGTGTACATAAATATAGGAAACATCGCGAACCATGCAACGCCTGCGCCTGTCCTACATCGCGGGATTCCACAGAACAAATGTGGGTTAAGGATTAGGTATTTGTTGAATTCGATGTATTTATGGGACATACGCGCGAGTAGGACTACTTTGTAGATTTTGGGGATGTTTGATATTGTGGATGTTTGTTATGTGATATAATGACACCAGACTACCCGAATCTCTATTTCCTGAAACTATTTTTGTCTTAGACATAAGGAGACATTAATCATAGTGTGACCGTCTTCAACGTGATAGCGAAACAAAATGTTTAGAGTGAGAACTAAAAAAAAAAAGGATGACTACAGTGGAATTCAGGAATGTCTGAGAGTTTGTTGTATCAAAGCAACAACTAAACACATTCAAGAACTTAGACAGCAGACCACCTTAACAACTAATGCACGGCGAACAACCCAGAAGCAAGCGCTCATCCGGTGGTCAGAAAATCTCTTCAAAGATTTCTAAAAATTGTCAATCAAATCCATTGTACATCGACTTGAACGAATGGGAAGCCATTTGCTTTTGATCACACAATCCTGCTCACACGAATCACACAATCCTACTCACGTTGATCACACAACCCTGTTCACGTGGATCACACAATCCTGCTCACGTTGATCACACAATCCTACTCACGTCGATCACACAATCCTGCTCACGTTGATCACACAATCCTGCTCACGTGAATCACACAATCCTACTCACGTGAATCACACAATCCTGCTCATGTGGCTCACACAATCCTACTCACGTCGATCACATAGTCCTGCTCACATGGATCACTCAATCTTACTCACGTGAATCACACAATCCCGCTCACGTGAATCACACAATCCCGCTCACGTTGATCACACAATCCCGCTCAGGCCCAAAGAAAGCGTCCAGGAAGGATAATCAGAATTGCTTCCAATGGTCAACGCCGAAAAACACGTGTGTTCTGCTTGCAGGCATACTTTCCAGGAACACATAGGATATCGGCGTGCTCACTGTGGTCCTGTTGACATTAGGATATCGGCGTGCTCACTTGTGGTCCTGTTGACATTAGGATATCGGCGTGCTCACTGTGGTCCTGTTGACATTAGGATATCGGCGTGCTCACTGTGGTCCTGTTGACATTAGGATATCGGCGTGCTCACTGTGGTCCTGTTGACATGCGAATGATGAACAACGCAACAAAACAAAACCTTCAACTTTTAAGCTATTCAACTCGTTTCAATGTTCAAGTTATCTAAAAAAAAATATAATATTTTAATGATTTAACAATGTGATTCAAGTTTTTGACATATTTTTTCATTACATTTCAACTTTGTGCCATTACATGAAGAAATTTATATGATTTTCCCATGCTTAAATTAAAAAAAAAAATATATTTTTTTTTAAAATTGTGATTAAAGATTTGATTTAAATTCATATAAACATCCCTTAAACATGAACAAACCAACACCTGTAGGAAATTACTTTATAAAAGAGTTGTCCTGGAACACGAAGCCGATCTGTACAATTTGACCCATTCGGCTCACCGTACTTGAGCTCCCTAGCGCTAAACGCCAATGTAAAATTACGAGAGTCGAGTGTCCCCAGGATTGTGAGCTTGTTACAGAACTCTCTGAGAGTCGAGGTGTCTTCTGGCATAAGCCTTGCATCAGTTGGATTTCAGAGACTTGCTAAAGGAAGAAGAAGAAGAAAAAATGTGCTGGTCAAAAACTTTTTGGAGATTTTCAAGCCGAGTTGACGTGTTTCATTCTGTGATAGTTTGATCGATTATTGGAAAGGTGTGTTTAAATGGTCGATATCCAATTGAAAGGTGTTTTTTTAATGGTTGAGATCAAAGACTAAGTTTAAAGTCGAGATACAATGTGTACATAAACATAGAAAAAAAGACGTGGGATTTGGAAAAATCAGGGGGAGTGTGGAGCTTACAATAACGTGAAAAAAGTGTTTTTATATAATAGTTTACGTAATTCTTTCTCTAGATTAACAAACACACACAAAAAATAAAAAAATTAAAAAAAATAAAATAAAATATACCTGTAAGACCAGGACCGTCTTGTGGTCAGTTGAAGAAAATTTATTGACCACATGACGGTGAGATAAAATTGAAAAAAAAAATAACTTTTCAAATTATAATCTATTTTTTAAGGTTTGGATGAAGTAGGTTTATATATAATTATATATACATAAATTAATTCATTAATCAATCGCATGAAACAAAACCTCTGTTGGGTTCAAAGGGATGTTGATGTATTAATAATAACCGGCACATTATGTAATGTGTATTGTTGTTATTTGATATGCACACAGTGTCAGACCAGCTACGTTTACTATTTCGTCGTTTCTTCTCTTGTTCCTTATTTTGCAGCAGGTTTGTTGAATTATTTTGACATTAACTAAGTCTATAATTTGCTGCGCATTTCTAGGAACAAGTGACTACTTTAAAAAAAAAACAACGATCATGAATTAATGTGCAAAATTTTGTTTTAGTTGTTTATTAAATAGAAAATTGCCTGACTGTGCAAAATGTTGGCTTGCTTTTCAATGATCTCTTTAAGGCAGTACATATTGGTTCAGATTATATTCTTCCATCACTTTTGAAAACATTGTAAATTTTAGAGAGATATTTTGTGTAAACGTAGCATTAAAATCAAAAGGTTATTTAATAACTAGGTGTATAATGATTTGTAGAGAATAACAGACAAACTGACGCCATGGGATATTGAAACTTGTAACATAGGCAAATATCTAAATGATACATGTAAGATAGGCAAAATACCCCATTGATACTGGTTAGATAGGAAATATATCCCACTGATACTCGTAAGGTAGGCAATATGCCCCAGGGATATTGGTAACATTTACTGTAAGTAAATGATTATCTTGGTTCATTTAACTCTTTATAGTCAATCAGGATCCGATTTAGAAAGACAGTGTGTCACAAACTTAATCATATTTGTGGACTCTAACATATTAGAGAATACCGATATAGACCTGTTACTAAATGGGGAACATTTTCCTTTAGCATTCAGTTTTATCTCAACATGTGACGTATCACAAATGTAGATTACAATCTGTTACTTATTTCAGAACCTGATGTTCTGTTAAAATTCACTGCGGAGGCACACACTCGCAGTAAATTAGAAACCAACAGCATATTTGTTTCAAATAGATTCATTTCTTTTGTAAGTATCTCTATGACCGGATCAAGATCAATCAAATACCAATAAAGCAGAGCAATGTACGTGCCATTCAATCGAAATCCATTTAAATTTGTATCAATAAAATAAACTTATCTGATTTACTCAGATTGAAATAAATGAAGAAACGATTTTGAGAATTACGAATTTTTCTATTTTTTAAAAATTACTGCAAGTAACAAATACTAGACAGTGTTTCATGACACTTCCTGCAGTACAATTTGTGGAGACAACTGTGTCAAAGTTCAGTAAAATAAAGCTAACTCTATTTCAATGTGGGTATAGTGCCAAATCGATATAAATGTTCTTTGCAACTTAATGAACACAGGATCACGTCATCAAAATCTGGATCTATGTGCAATTAGCGTCTTCGGGAGCTGGGGGATTGAATGACTGTGTCAGTCTTTTTTCTTGTTTCTTGTGTACATCTAGTTATAAGTTATATAAGCATAGTGGCAACGATACGTGAAAGAGGTCGTGATAGAGGTCATGTTAGAGGTCATGTTAGACTTCATGGCAGAGGTCATGATAGAGGTATTTGACAGGGGTCATGATAGAGGTATTTTACAGAGGTCATGGTAGAGGTCATGATATAGGTCATGATAGAGGTCATGACAGAGGTAGTGATAGAAGCCGTGAATGATGTGTGTGCAAACATCGTGGAAACTAGTTAATGTATCAGAAGTACGCCAGTAGGGCGGTAATGCAGGATTTCTTTTGTCAACGCTTAAAAAACAAATTTTATTATCATCATATTGGACGCCAACTGAAATGTTGGCGGCCTGGTCTATAAACCGTTCTACCCCCCTGATAGTTACTCCTTTAGGCATGGATGTCCTTGAGTTTGCGACATAATTAAAGTATGTGACATCCTTGACGAGATGACGGAGCGATGGGACACATCAATAAAGACACCCCGGGCATGCTCATTTGTTTACAACTATTACAAAATGAATGGAGAAAGAAAACCTGTTCGAAATACGTCTAAGATTGACAGATAATTTAAACGTGTATTTAAAAAAAAATATGTACATAGATAACATATAAATTATGGATTGCATTTAAAAAAAAAAAAATTATTATTTTGTTTCAAAATCTCAACACATTTATAAACAACATTTTTTATGATTAATTATGTTTTATTTTTATTTTTGCCTAGATGGTATTTTGCCGTTTGATACGTAGGAGAACTTAAAATAATGTACAATGTGCTAGTGAGAACTTCCACAATTATATCAGAGCAAATTGGTCTATAGTTTTAATTAGCAAAGTGGAAAAAAAAAAAACTTTAACACACGCAGAGTTATGTTCACCCCTTATAATGTGATAGATTTTATTGAACGACCCCATCTGGTGTAGTGGCCGGTGCCTGAAAATGTAAGGACGGGAATGAGCCTAGGCCACCACCACAACGATGACCATCTTTGCTGACCTGCAGTTTTCAATGCTGAGGATTTTAGCTGTACGCGTCTTGTTCTTTCTGGGAGTTTGTGTGGCTGCCTTCGTGGATTCTGTCGGCTTAAAGGACTCAGGTGGTGAGTACATAGTCTTTTAAATATATATCTATATATATCTATATCTATATATCTATATATCTATATATCTATATATATATATATATATATATATATAAATATAGATATAGATATAGATACAGATATATATAGATATATAATTTTCACTTTACTGCTGCACGCAAACCTTCCAGAACACTATGCATCCTGATATCCCTCCGCAACCTCTCATATTCCTCTCATATTCCTCTCATATTCCTCCCTCGTCGCCGAAAAACAAATCGACCCCCGAAGAGCAAGTTACTAAAATGTATAAATTAGAACATTAATTATATTATCGCTAAAAAAAAAAAAAAAAATCACCAACATTACAAAAAAAAAAAAAAATTATTCCCCTCATATTCCTCCCCCGTCGCCGAAAAACAAATCGACCCCCGAAGAGCAAGTTACTAAAATGTATAAATTAGAACATTAATTATATTATCGCTAAAAAAAAAAAAAAAATTCACCAACATTACAGAGATAAAATAAAACCATTGTTTTGGAGGCCGCAAATAAATTCCATATACCATTTTTTTCCCCCATCACAAATGTACAAACACATAAGACCTGTCCATTTCATTGGCACGAAATCTCCACTTCTCCTCAGTGCAAGAGAGATGATCTCACAAAGTTTTCCGTCAAACTCATTTTATGTCATTACTTTCATCGAGCATTCAACAAATTTGAAAAAGGATGTTTCGATTAATTAATGTAAATTAAAAAAAAATTACTTTAGGAAATAAAATACTTTTAAAAATATTCCACAGAACGCCAATAAAATATTTTGTTTCCATAGCACGATATTTCTTTTACAATGATTGTGTTCCCATCATGTTAAAGACCACTTTGTAAAAATGTTCCTCCCTAATGTAAAAATCTTCCTCTCTCTATTTAATGAGACAACATTCTTTCGTTTCTTACATATCGTCACCATTCGTCCCATGAACAAACACACTTTCAGATATCTCGATGGATAAGTTAACGTTTTTGATTGCCAATACTGTATGTCCATCTCCTGGTATATGTCTTGTAGACCTACTAGCTGGCCCTGTCGAAATAAAGAGGAAAAAAAAAGTCTTTATTTATGGTGCAAATATTCCCCCCTCCTCCCTTATCACCCCCTCTATCTCTTTACGTTTTCTCACCCACACACACACACATCCCCCACACAAAGTCCCACACAGGTCTCCGTTAACCGAAGTGCCCCTTGGTTTTGCCGCTGTTTTCCCAAAGACTAGAAACAACACGGACATGGGAGATATACGAGTCTTAGCCACCACACAGACTGTTGCCTCAAGACATGGATACTGTTTTAACTGGCCTGCGTCTCCGCGTCGATGGATGAGACTGCCTGGCCTGTTTCCGTAGACGCTATTTGTTGAATGGATAAGATGGCATTATTTGCGTCGCTATATGAGATGGGATGAATATATAGATCCTTTTTGTTGGATCTTTGTAGATAATATTGAAATTCGTTTGGTCTATATCTGATATGTTTTGCATTAGCAAATAATGTATTCAGGATTTAAGTTGATGCGTTGCAAAAAGATGCGTTTTCTTATGAGTGGTTCTCAATCTTGTTCTGTCCATCGCCACCTAGGGGCCACAATCTTATCTTGAGAGCCCCTGTCTTACCTTGTTATTGTGAATGACTCTAAGCAAACACAACTAATTAGGAGAGAATGCCCTAGGCCACTATAACGAGTTATGATAGAATAATCTAGCCCATCAGGACCAGTAAGGAGAGAATAAACCAGGCCACAACAACTAGTTATGAGAAAAAGAAGTTTTCACTACAATCAAGACAACAACAAATAACATGTCGAAATCTGCCGAAGTAATTACAGAACAAATTAAAAACAAAAATTAACAAAATAACTTACCAATCAACTTGAGCGAACGATACCGCCAGATATTCTTAATGTCCCTTGGTTAAGTACTACTATTTTTTAAAAAAATCTTGTGTTATCACACAGCGAGGCTCTCACTTACATATGTATAACCGCATTCAGAAATCTGGAGATTACTTCTTGGTTGGAACAAATACAGAAAAACTAAATACCAACATAATAAGTTAATATAAATTTTAAAAAAAAAATTCCGTAATGACGTAGATTTGATATAAAAATGTATTTTATTTATGAAGTCAAAAATTTTTGTATGCATACTAAATTTCTCGTTTCGGATCAATATTTTTATTAAGCTTATTATGCCCCAATGGTCCATGTAGCCAGCTGTCCATGTAGTGAACTGTCTATGTATCCGACTGTCCATTTGTCCGACCGTCCAAGTAGTCAACTGTCCATGTAGCCAACTGCCCATGTAGCCAATTGTCCATGTAGCACATTCCCAAGTAGCCATCTTTCCATGTAGCTAACTGTCCGTGCAGCTAACTGTCCGTGTTGCCAACTTTATATGTCGCTGAAATTGAGTTCATTAACTCTGCGAATTTTCTCAAAACCAGGTCATCAAGTCGTACAGAGTTATCTCAATGAGACATAATCTTTTGGCAAACTATCCCTTATATTTACATATATTGCTTCTGGTGTGTCCTGCTTCATCTTCAAAACTAACCTTCCCCAAACTCCACATGTTTTATATCAATAGTACCAAATGAAAAAAATGGTTTTCACGGACCAAGAGTCATGCGCGGTTGTTAAACTCAGGTATTCTTACAGGGCGGGGGGCGACAATAAAGAGTCACCAGTGTTGTGTAAAACTGTCTGTAGGACTGTCTGTAGGCCTATTGATTAAAGGTCGGCAGGTGGGGTGTAGGACTGTCTGTAGGCCTATTGATTAAAGGTCGGCAGGTGGGGTGTAGGACTGTCTGTAGGCCTATTGATTAAAGGCTGGCAGATGGGGTGTAGGACTGTCTTTAGGCCTATTGATTAAAGGTCGGCAGGTGGGGTGTAGGACTGTCTGTAGGCCTATTGATTAAAGGCTGGCAGGTGGGGTGTAGGACTGTCTGTAGGCCTGTTGATTAAAGGCTGGCAGGTGGGGTGTTAGACTGCCTGTAGGCCTACTGATTAAAGGCTGGCAGGTGTGGTTTAGGACTGTCTGTAGGCCTGTTGATTAAAGGTTGGCAGGTGGGGTGTAGGACTGTCTGTAGGCCTGTTGATTAAAGGCTGGCAGGTGGGGTGTAGGACTGTCTGTAGGACTGTCTGTAGGCCTGTTGATTAAAGGCTGGCAGGTGGGGTGTAGGACTGTCTGTAGGCCTATTGATTAAAGGCTGGCAGGTAGGATGTAGGACTGTCTGTAGGCCTATTATGGTTAAAGGCTGGCAGATGGGGTGTAGGACTGTCCGTAGACCTATTGTTTAAAGGCCGGCAGGTGGGGTGTAGGACTGTCTGTAGGCCTATTATGGTTAAAGGCCGGCAGGTGGGTTGTAGGACTGTCTGTAGGCCTATTATGGTTAAAGGCCGGCAGGTGGGGTGTAGGACTGTCTGTAGGCCTATTATGGTTAAAGGCCGGCAGGTGGGGTGTAGGACTGTCTGTAGGCCTATTATGGTTAAAGGCCGGCAGGTGGGGTGTAGGAATGTCCTTAGGCCTATTTTTTAAAGGCCTGCCTATATTATAGAAAATGAGAAGGTAATTTTTTTTTTGTAGCACCTTGACCTACCGGATATTTTATCAATAATAACTGGACTCGGTGTCAAAAGCATGCACGCTGTTAAGCCCTAGATTTGTAAATATTAGGTCACACCATACTAATTTCATTCAGGTGAGACTGTGTCTCTTAAATTTAATCAACTTTTGATACACATTTAAAGATAATTGATTTTTAAACAGTACGATCGAACCCATTCCTTTGAAACGACATAAGAAAAAGATAATTAAGCCACACTAAATTTACAACAAATTTCTCACGACAACAATGACACAACAGAAAGAAAAGATCTTTTGCACGAAATCGAAAATTTTCTGGCATCGAACAACAATTTAAGCCGCTCCTAAAACAGATCTAATTCGTCCGCATGTTATTGCATGCAATAACTTCCAGTTATCTGTTTCCCTTGTGTGAAAATCTCCGATGAACAATGCCAGATATTTTTATCGCAAATGCGAGCGGGAAGATTTACGCAAAAAACCTTAGCTTCCATTGCATGTTTGTATAATTATATCGGTGGCTCTCTGTAAAATACATGTTAATGTGTGTTGTTTGTTCATCGAACCTGGCCATGTATACATTTCTTTAATTACCACTTTGTATTTTTTTTTTGACAGATAAAGGTGTTTGTCTCTTCTCGCGTGTGTGGTTAGTTTTTGAATTTTAAAATCTTTTTGTAGTACCTCTGAAAGATGTCTCTCCATGACTTATATAAATTCAACGATACAAATATTATGGTATCAATTTTTAAAATCATAAATCCCTTAAAAATATATATATATTACGCTTCTGGTGTGACCCGTGGACTGCTTCCATTTTTTGGGCTGCTTCCTATTAAGCGTATTTGGTATTGACAGTATATTACAAATAATTGTATATGTTTGATAGAAAGTACGGTTCCATAAATGAGTTCAATCGCGCGCAAAATATAATACCCGATAACTACTCTTAAATATTTTTTAAAAAAAATAATGCGTGTAATATTTTCTTTTCAGAAAATAAAATCGTCTCAATTTAATTAGGGTGTAAATATATTCGCATTAAAATTGGTTGGGACATCAGAATATTTAATTACTTCATGGGCGTGAAATAAAAGGTGTGCAGTGGCGTGTCATGGGGGGAAGGGGTGTTGCAAAAATTGGAATTCTTAAATGTTCATCCCTTGAGTTCATGTTTTGTCAAGTACCTTTACTAGATGGGACATTCACGCCTTGTTGTCCTCCAATAGTTGGCCGGCTATATCTACTATTAAATACTTTTAAAACAAATTTAAGTATTTGTAAATTCCTTCGTCAGCACACTACATAGTAAACTAAGTGTATCCTTAAATCTATTGAGCGCCTCACCACCACCACCCCCCCCTCCCGCCCTTACGGGTAATCCCAACCCACTCGTCCTTTTCATATGTGTATAGTGTAAATATATCACATTGGACAGCTGATTTTAATGTCCTTATCATGTGTACAAAGTGTAAATATATCACACTGGAAAGCTGGTTTTAATGTCCTTATCATGAGTATATAGTGTAAATATATCACACTGGAAAACTGGTTTTAATGTCCTTATCATGCGTGTATAGTGTAAATATATCACATTGGAAAGCTGGTTCTAATGTCCTTATCATGCGTGCATAGTGTAAATATATCACACTGGAAAGCTGGTTTTAATGTTGGATGATTATCCTACCTGTTCACATTGTATCATACCAGCGTTTGTTTGTTGTTGTTTTTTTTGCCTGTAGATGATAACTTAATTACTTAATTGTTATTTACTTCTACTCGGCGCTGAAGTTTACTTTCATCCAGTTCTGGTCATTGATGTTGGTTAAGGGAACTATTTTTAGACTGTTTTATTTGTACACATGTTTACAAGCGGAATTCATTATTACTTAATTTAGAATTCCATCTTTTGCATTTTGTGGGGTTGGGGGAATAGGAAATGATAGATATAATCTTGTGCTTGGGGGTTGGGGAATAGGAAATGATAGATATAATCTTGTGCTTGGGGGTGGGGGAATAGGAAATGATAGATATAATCTTGTGCTTGGGGTGGGGGAATCAACATGGACTAGGACAGATATAATTTTTTTTCGGGAGCGGTCGACAACATATATCCAATTCATCTCTTTCCATTCATCCCTTTTACGTTACAAGTTACAGCCCATTTTGCCCTTTGGCCTGCCTCTCAACATCCTTACACTCACAACTAATTGATGCTTTTCTTATCCATGCTTGGATTCCCAAATGCTGTAGATCACTGTCTACACCATCCTTCCATCTAAGCCAAGATCTGCATTTGAGCCGGTTTCCTCTGGGGTTTTGGTGATGCACCCTCTTTACTCTTCTGTCATTTGGCTTCTTTCTAAGTGTCCCGCCCAGCGAAGCCTGCCCTTTTTTGAAAATTACCAATTCTTCAGCATGATAGAAATGACAGATTTTGTTCAGTCCTTCAGGGAACATACTTCCACTAAAGGCGTGAGGACACCCAGGTCCAGTCTTTGACCATTCAATCGTTGGCTCGTAGCGGGCGTGAGGACACCCAGGTCCAGTCTTTGACCATTCAATCGTTGGCTCGTAGCGGCGTGTGCAAATAATCCTGGAAGACATGATACCGTTGGTGTAAAGGGAGATAAGTTATTTATGCGCGTAAATAATCATACAAAAGTATTTTTTAAATGTTGCTTTGAAATGATAAGTTTTAGATACTAAATAAATTAGGTGTATCTTTGACACGAGTTGGGGACACTGGTGTTCATCGCGAGTTACAAAATAAATACACAACGATAAATAATTGCTAAAATGTATTGACTGCTTTATATGAGAGGATGTGAAATAAGATGCGCCTTCGTCTTAATGAAGTTATTGTCTGATGCTTTGATGTTCCACTACTGAATGATGTCTTTATCTGTATTAAACTCTGTCTTTATCTGCATCGAACTCTGTCTATATATGTATTGAACACTGTCTATATCTGTATTTAACACTGACTAATATATCTGTATTGAACACTGTCTATATGTGTATTGAACACTGTCTTTATCTGTATTGAACACTGTCTATATCTGTATTGAACACTGTCTATATCTGTATTGAACACTGTCTTTATCTGAAAAGTAAAACACAATAAAACCTGCACGATCCCCCCCCCCCGAATATCCAGAACTAAGATTCTGTATCAACCGGCCATGACATATGCTGGTTGGTTTCAAATCTTTAAAGCCGCTGTCTTGTTATAGAGCTGAGCTATCACTCCCGATATTATTTCTTCCTTCCTCTTTCAAATATTATGATCAGTGCAAGAATTTGATCGATGAACTGTTCCAAGAGATAAAAACATGTCGGTCGAATGTAACAATTTCTATACAGGTCCTGTTAAATACTATGTTACCTCAAAATGTTGAACAAAATGTACATTAGGGACCCGAATTATATAAATATGTTTTTTATATGGTGGGGGGATTATGCGTGGAAAAAGGGTAAGGGGGGGGGGTAAATATATGTGGGTAACGATATTCGAAGCAAGGTTTTATAAATGATATCTTTCATTCTCATATTTGAAACATTCAGTGAAGGAGCTGAAAATGTAGTTCTTTTTTTTCTTTTTTCTTCTCTCTCTATTTAATGAAACCGCATACGAATGTGACGTAATTTCCTGTATTTAAAGACTTTCTTCCGACTCGCAAATCCACAGGGTTAGTCAGATTGGGTGATCATTTTTGTTGTTGTCACACGTGACCCTCTGGTTCTGTCGATACAGTCTTTCTCGTGCTGACCTGTAAAGCTCGCGTCTGAGTTGATGTGAGTTGATGACCCAGAGTCACAGATCCGGTTTGCTGGGTCGATAGAGGGGTTTGGGGATGGGGAGAGATGGGGAAATTAGCAATGATTTAAAAAAACCAAAAAAAAACCAACCCTACCACTTCAATTACAATAACCATTGGTCCTAACTGTAGGATTTAGAGATGGGATGTGGCCGTTTTGTGGCTGGGCATTTCAGCAACTACACTCTGAACAACGGACGGATCGCGATCAGGGCTACAATAAAATACATATTTTCAAAACTTTCAACAAAAAAAAAAAGACGAGTTTCAACGCAAACAAAATTTGAAACGTTTTTCTATTTTGAACTGCGTATAAACTCGTTGTTTTGTTTTTTTTTATAGAAAGTCTCAGCTTTTCTCATTTATATTCTTTCCTCATTTAGTGTAGCCATTTGCAATTTCGACATTTCATGTTTTTTGACATTCCATATCATGCCATGTGGCAGCTTGCAATTTTTTGAATATCCACAATGTAATATAATCCTCCTAAATTAAACTTATCATTTTCTTATTATGACCCAGCGTAATTTTATCTCTCTCTTCCCCTCCCCCCCCCCCCCCCCCACACACACACATTCCTTTTTCAACTCCCATGAACGTTATCAGAGGATGACTTCCGTCTCCTCAGACGGGAGGGGGGGGGGGAGAGGGGGAACTCCATACCGTCGGCTGGCAGCTTTAGAAATTCCCCTCGGGCTTTTAACAATAACAGACAGCGATTTGAAAAGATGGTTTCATTGTCGAAATTTTGTCTACGCCGACCCAGGATTCCGTTAGAGAACATTTCCCCATTAGTTCAGGGGCCTGCACTCGCGCGACTGCCTGATAGAGGCTTTTTACAAGTGACGTCGTTTTATTTATTCATTTTTTTATAACCGAGTCTCCAAAATATAAGTTCAAGGACGTCACCCATTTATGTAAATACGTCCTGGGCTTCCCGATGAGAAAAGTTTGTAACGAATTCTTCAGAGCCGTTATGTTAGATGAACTATTATAGTTTTACGAACATTTTAGCTTGATGATTTCTTAGGGAGGAAGGATTTGATCCCGTGATTTTCTTGATCGTCTATCCTTGATGATAGTTCGTCTGTCTAGGGTCGACCATGACCATTCTAAACACCGGTGTGTTGCCAGGGCTGTGTCTGTCTGTAGGTGCGCAGATGGCTGATCGGGCCAATTCTGGCATTAAAAGTTATGGTGCATAAGGTGCAGGGAATAGATGGGGCAAGTCCAGTTACAAGGGATGGATTGGGCAACTCCAGGTGCAGAGTTCACTCTGGCTTCCCTGGATTTTATGGCTTTTTGTGTGTTATGCCGCATCTGGTCTGTCTGTCTCATGGTGCATGGAGCCCAGCATCTGGTCTGTCTGCCTCATGGTGCATGGAGCCCAGCCTCTGGTGTGTCTGCCTCATGGTGCATTGAGCCCAACATCTGGTCTGTCAGCCTCATGGTGCATTGAGCCCAGCATCTGGTCTGTCTGCCATATGGTGCATTGAGACCAGCATCTGGTCTGTCAGCTTCACGGTGAATTGAGCCCGTGTGTATGGGAGAGCGTCCCGAGTCTCAATTCTTTGGACGGTTCCCGTATGTCCTTATGCCGTGTATAAAATCACACAAATGCACACACACAGACACACGTGTATGCCTTAAACATAAAATTATAGGGACATGCTGTAAACTTTATTTTTCATTGTATCCCAACCCCCCCCCCCTTTTTTTTTCCAGCGCGCCATTTTACCTCGCATGTTTTTAAAAGCAATTTATTATGTATCTTGAGCGCATTTCGGACACTGCTGATCTTAAAGTCTGTATATATTATGCACTATTTATGTTTCTAAAAAGCCGAGTGAAAACCACTACTAGTTATTTACTTTTTTTTCGGTTTCATTTTGGTCACAATGTATTTAAGAGTTAAGATGTTATAAAACTCTATCAGCCCCGAGCTGACGAAATAATCAGACCCTTCAAACGTATACCTATGTCGGTGTAGAGACTATATTGAAAAAATATATCTGTATTACGTCATCTTTGATAAAAGAAAGCCCCTCATGTCTGGTTTATCGAGCAGGCCGTGGTGTAGACGAGAAACACAAAGCTATAACATTTACTACTAAGCCATTTTTCAGAAAGATAATGGCTGATCATCACAGCTGACGGTGGCGGATACCAGAAGGGATTTTTTTAGGAGGGTTGGGGGTCACCCCCTATATGTGTTTTTATAGAAAAAAGTTCATTTGTAGAAATATAGACATAATATACATTTGACATAAGATGGATACCATGGATTTCAATTGTAAGTCTGAAGTAACGATGCTAAAATTTCCGTTTTGTTGCGTTTTTTTTTTCAGGTTTAAGCCTACTTTCTTTTACTCACTTTATATTTGGCTAACCTGATTGCTGCCTCTCCCCTTATTACCCTTCTGGAAAAACTAGTCGCTCTAAGTGGTGTTTCACTTTCGACATCTTTGTATCTGCATACGACTCAGCGGAATTATTGTGCGCAAGGGGCGAAAAATGTTTACTTTTCTACGCCCCTGATTGAACCCGGGCCATTCTTTAAATACCATTTTATATTTCCCACAGCAAGATATGGATTACTTCCCATGATAAAAGTATTCCATGAAAACCTCTTCCAAAATATTATTGTGCGTCATCAGCTCATCTAACATAAAGTTTAGTGGGGGGAGTGGGGGTACAACGTATGGATGATAGCGGGGGAGGGGAGGGGGGTAGAACATCTGGATGATAATTATTTACCGATTTTAATATCAAGTGGCAGTAACTCTGATCCTTTGTAAAATAAAACAAGGGACGCTATTCAACAAAACGCCTGGTCTCCCATTAAAATAAGGCATTAAGTTCTCAATATCGCCAATTGTGTTTTCTGTATAACGAGGGGGAAAAAAAAGTATATTTTAATTGTCTGGCTTAGGCTGGGAATCGAGCACAAATCCTCTGGTTAGGATCGGGCAGTCAACGTGTACCCGCCAATGGCTTGCTGAACGGGGCCATTCTCAAGTACCGGATGTTAAGAAAGTATTTTTTTTAGAAAATCCTTAATCAAAATATTCTAATAAGAGTTTTGTAATTAAGAAAAAATGTGATGAATTATTGAGCATCTAGCGAAATTATAATGTTTGAATAATAAAGAATGTTCTAACAAATTAACTTAACAAGATTGTGTTTTACTAACATTCGTAGTAAACCCTAAGCCCCTGAATTTAAACAATACCATGACCTGGATGATCCACACACAGAATTTAGCAGGTCCAAGTTCTAAGGGGTCAAGTGCAAGGATTCCACCAATTGGGTTTTTTTTTTGGGGGGGGGGGGTCGGGGGATGGAGACCTCTCTGTCTTCTAGCAACTCACCTCCACATCTTAACAAGTTTGTCATATCGCTGTCTTATTTCTTTTTTTTAACGCTTATTAATCTATTAAAGAAATTCGTGAGTTTATTTCCTTTATTTTAAAATATCCCTTCAATGCCTTGTCTCTACTACTTATATAACTATATATTATATTTTTAAACAAAAATAAATACTATATTGTAAGCATTATTTTCAATTGAAAAAAACACACACAAAAAACCAACACTTTTCTGTGGTGTGGTTCAACAGCAATGACTTGTTAGCATACGAAAGAGAACTAATCACATGTCTTGTAAATGTTTTATTGTTGTTTTTTTTTAATTTAATTTTTTAATTTTAAAAATAAACAACAACATTGTGCATATCCAATCCTCTTTTAAAAAGGCTGTTGCTAGCGCAGTAGTGGAGCTGTTCAACTGTAGCGTTATGTCACGTTAGCCTGACCGTGACATGACCTAAATTCTTACAGGTACGTTACGTCACCGGCAAACGACTAGTCCCAGTTTAGTGTTGTGGCAACCCCCACCGCTGCTGACGTCATTTAAACCGCAGTCCGTTATCCGATTGGCCTTGTTTATATCCGAAGCCAAACGGGTCTTTCCGGATGTGGCTTCCAGTCTATTAATAGACATGCTACGTGGAAGTCGCCCTGCTGGAATCGTCGTGTCTACTAATTGTGATCTGGTCAATGCTCCGTCACAAGTTAAGTGTGGTATGAAATGATCGCTCGTTAAGGTTGTATAAAAGGACAGAATGTATGAGCTCCTACTAATTGTCCGAAAACCTTCTGAAAGGAATAACCAGTTTACAGAGAGAAAATAAATTATCCCCTTAAGTCTTCAGACAATAACGTTTTAATTAAAGTTTAAACGCTAATTTTTAATTCATCAATTTCAGAGTACGTACTTCAGGTAAAAGACTAATATTGTCATTATAAAAAAAGTAAAAACACATTCAAGTTGAGGATTTATCAAGGAATTTTCTCCAGCTTTTTTCCTTTTACTGCTTGAAAAATAGTTTGTGCATACCATTCTAATCTCACCGGCACGAACCTGAGATGGGTTTACTACTGGCTAAACTGTACGAGGCTGTCCAGATGTTCCAATCTGGCACACCAACCCGTGTCCTCATGCTGGGGTTGGACGCTGCTGGCAAGACAACCATTCTATATAAGGTAAAGCGTTTAAAAAATATTTTTATAAAATGTGTTTTCATTGTATAAAACAAATATAAGAGTTGATATAAATGCGTTCCTCTCATAGGCGGTTTACCAGCGTTGAAATGGTGTTAATCACACATTTGATTCAGAGGTCGTCTCTTTCATATCACACTGTAATATTCTGTAAGAGCTCAGGGCTGAATTATTGATGGTGAATGAATTGCTGTGCTGAACGGAATTGTCATTTCGCCTTTTAAATGTCCACGTGGGTGCATCCATTGGCATTTGGAGCATGTTCTACTTTATTCGTTGCCATCCAACACATGGATGCCAGTGTCATAGATGCTCATAATAATCTAGATACAACATAAATGCATCATGCAGTTTATAGTATTTGGTAAATATAAACTGAAGCCTTAAGGGAAGCACATAAATGTTTCTCTTTATACATTATAAAATTAATTTTTTTATTAAAAATTACACATTAATAACTATAAATCGAGCATCTAAGTAAAACTATTTTGTTAGTATAACAGTGTTATTATATTAATTATTCTTTAATTAAGCGAATTTAAGATAATATAATATTAATAAGATAAGAGATTCTCTATTGATCCACATACATGGAAAGGCTTTTTAATTACAGTGTACATATTAACTTTCAGCATATAAATAAACACATGTTTTTAACCAACACAATATTTTACTGTTACAACAATTTAAACACACGACATCTGAAGTTATTGCTCGTGCGTATAGAAATCAGCCATCAAAGAACTCTTAGTGACAATAATGACCCAATTAGTGATCATTTAGATGTGGTCATCGCTGGGTAAGGAGGGCGAGAGGGGGGGCACGCTGGTAAATTCGTACAGAGTGGGGAACACAATAATTTGTACATCTACTGCCATCATATCAAGTGCTTGCCTGAGATGTTAGAATATTTTACACGTCAACAAGAAACGTTCTATAACTCCATCCATGGTCTCTGCTGCAGGTCAAACTCAACGAGAACGTCTGTACGATACCTACCATCGGGTTCAACGTCGAGACGGTCACCCCCATCAAGGGCGTGTCCTTCACCGTGTGGGATGTGGGGGGCCAGGAGAAGATTCGTGCTCTGTGGAGGCATTACTACGTGAACACGGAGGTGAGCAGGTTTTTTTTTTTTTAAAGTTCACGTCAAGTCTATGTGGTGTTGATGACTGCAGGGCAGCTGGGTTAATTGAATATCACGTAGTGTTGACCATGTCACTGAAGTGTGTCTAAATGTCACGTATTACTGAATATGCCATTGAAGTGTGCCTGCCTGTCATGTATTGCTGACCAAGGCATTGAAGAGGGACTAAATGGGATGTTTTGTTGACCAACGCATAGAAGTGTGTCTAAATGTCATGTATTGTTGACCATGGCGTCGTGACGTGTATAGATGACCACCTCTACGTGGTTTGTCTTGACCTCACAAGTTTCTCACAATAACGAAGGGTTAAAGTTCTTATTAAATGTAACAATGACCAAGGTCTTAGGTCTTTTCATTAACTGTAACAATGAACATGGTCTTTGGTCTTCTCATTAAAAGTAACAATAACCAAGGTCTTTGGTCTTCTCATTAAAAGTAACAATGACCAAGGTCTTTGGTCTTCTCATTAAAAGTAACAATGACCAAGGTCTTAGGTCTTTTCATTAACTGTAACAATGAACATGGTCTTAGGTCTTCTCGTTAAAAGTAACAATAACCAAGGTCTTTGGTCTTCTCATTAAAAGTAACAATAACCAAGGTCTTTGGTCTTCTCATTAAAAGTAACAATGACCAAGGTCTTAGGTCTTTTCATTAACTGTAACAATGAACATGGTCTTAGGTCTTTTCATTAACTGTAACAATAACCAAGTCTTTAGTCTTCTCATTAAATGTAACAATGACCAAGGTCTTAGGTCTTCTCATTAAAATTAAAAATGAACAGGGTCTTAGGTCTTTTCACTAAATGTAACAATGGCAAAGGTCTTCTCATAAAATGTAACAGTGACCAAGGTCTTCTCACTAAATGTAACATTGACCAAGGTTCTCCTCTATATATTAAAATAGTTTCTTGCCCAAACCTGGTATCTGTTCTGCGGTGTTCTACGGTCATGTTATCAGACTTACACAGTCTTAAATTCTCTCTGCTAGAATAAAATCACAATCAGTTATCTCTCCCATTCCTTTATTTGTTATTATTTGCATCTGTTTTCTTTCCCAGGGTCTTTTCTTTATCGTGGACAGTGCTGACGTCAGCAGAATGACCGAAGCCAGCGAGGAGCTGTTTGGTATCGCCAAGTCCCCAGAGATGCAGGGGGTCCCTGTTGTTGTGGTCGCTAACAAACAAGATCTGCCCGGGGCTCTATCCACAGCGGAAGTCGCCGACAGACTCAAACTCAGGGAGTTGCGTGACAGGAAGTGGTTCGTGCAAGGCGCATGCGCCGTGAACGGGGATGGAATTTACGAGGCCATGCATGAAATGGCCAAGTTGGTCAAGGAATTCAAAAAGCGGTGAAGATTGAGCTGAACTAGATTGTGTATGAAATCTTGAAACTAGCGAATGTAGAACAGGTGGATTTTGTTGTCCAAGAAATTGGAAAAAAGATATTAAATGTGATAGCTTCATAAGCACTATTTAAAATGTTAAGTAAATATTTTTATATCAATTATCTGTAAATTGTTGACACTACAAGCGCATGTCTTTGGAAAACGTGTTGAGTAATTCAGTTAGGGACAAGATTGTGACCAAAACAAAGGGAACTCATCAAAACGATAAGAGGTTTTGTAATCACTGGACACAGGAGGGATTTTTGCTTGTTTTTTGAGACTTGCACAGTTTGAAGGCCATGGCCTTGGCAACACAATGTCAAGAATAACACGACGAGAGTATTTGTTGGACAACGAGAGTATTTGTTGGACAACGAGAGTATTTGTTGGACAACGAGAGTATTGTTGGACAACGAGAGTATTTGTTGGACAACGAGAGTATTTGTTGGACGGCGAGAATATTTGTTGGACGGCGAGAGTATTTGTTGGACGGCGAGAGTATTTGTTGGACGGCGAGAGTATTGTTGGACAACGAGAGTATTTGTTGGACGGCGAGAGTATTGTTGGACAAGGGGAACAAGTTTGTTTAGCTGGGTGATATCGATTTCTATGGAAGTATATTATGATGAGATATATTGATTAAGGTAGTAGGAGTATCGAAAGATTCGAGACACCTCTTTCTCTCCATCTCTCTCTCCCTCTCTCTACCCCCTCTTTCTCTCTGTCTCTCTACAGCTCTGTCTCTCTCCCTACCTCTCCTCTTTCTCTCTCTCACTCTCCTCTCTCTCTCTTTCTTCGTCCTCGCCTCTTTCTTATACACACATAAATAAGTACAAACTTTAAAGCACACACATTTTATCCTCACACATGTTACCTCAGGTTCTCTCACATTCTCATCACAAACACACCTGATGAACTCGCCCATCTATCACCTGCACAAAGCTACATGTAACTCTAGAAATGTGGAACATGTTTAAATTAAAACCAATACAATCTATCATTACTCATTTACATCTCTACCAACATAAATTTATCACCCACGATAACTAACAAGTCTGGAAGCACGCATTCTTGTATGTTATGAATGCTTGAGGTTTCTCGCTATCAAATGCATCTAATTTTCCTGTTAACGACAAGGTTTGCATTAGCGAATGTATATTTAATGTAGATCAATTCCAAACACTTGGCTAAGCTCTAAAAATCCTGTAAAATATGTATACCTTACTTTATGTTTGTTCGAAGGAAGAAGACTCGTGTAAGGTATGCAAGGGGAGGAATCATCCTTTTTGATGTTGACATGTAACTAACCAACTCCTCTATATATCTACAAATGTACATACAGCAATTACTTAATGTGCATTTTGGTGTAATTACCAAAATGGAATTCGTGATGTGTAAACTCTATAATTTTTTTTGTTTCGAAGGATTTGTTTAAAAGAATGCTATGTTGTAAAATAAATCTGCACAACTCTATCTGACAGGGACTGGCCAGCTACTAGACTCTATCTGACAGAGACTGGCCAGGTGCTAGACTCTATCTGACAGAGGCTGGCCAGGTGTTAGACTCTATGTTACGCAGACTGGCAAGGTGCTAGACTCTATCTGACAGAGGCTGACCATGTGATAGACTCTATCGGACGCAGACTGGCAAGGTACTAGACTCTATCTGACAGAGACTGGCCAGGTACTAGACTCTATCTGACAGAGACTGGCCAGGTGCTAGACTCTATTTGACAGAAGCTGCCCAGGTGTTAGACTCTATCTGACAGAGGCTGGCCAGGTGTTAGACTCTGACAGAGGCTGGCCAGGTGCTAGTCCATATTTTGGGACAGTGCTCCCCGTGTTTCAACTTTCCTTGTGGCCCGCTATTCTAATACCCCAAAGAATTACGGCTGCCTGCCAGATTTATGAGAAAAACAAATGGTGACATGTGAAGATTGTTTATGAGACTAAAATTAAGGTTATTCATTTTTTTTTATATTTGTAACCCCCCCCCCCACACACACACACTCCCACCCCCCACGAGATAGAAGCACAAATCATTTGAATGAAACAAATAATTTATAATACTTGCTGTATATATTTTTGTTATTAATATAATTTATTTGTTACAATAAATTTATTTTAAATTATTTACATATATTATGAACTTGTTATCAATTTTTATAAAATAAAATGAATTAAAAACGTTAAAAACCCCACGTCAAGCCTTTTCTTATTGGATGTTTTGTTGAATAAATGAAATTTGAAATGTTTAAAAAAAAAAATCAACTTCAAAGAACCTTTTCAGCATTTAAAATAACTTAATAAAGAAATGCTCCGAGGTCGGGATCGAAAAGATGATTTTTTACGATTGAAAACAAATCTAAGTTATTTCTATTAACAGGCTATTTGCAGGCTCTCGTCTGCAAGTTTAATCAGAGAATCAAAGACGGACATCTTTGAGAAAAAACGTAGTAACGTAAATCGAAAAATAAAACGTGTTCAAGTACAAGTTGTCGCCCTCTGATGCCCCGGATGAGAAAATGGCATCCGGTTTTAGTCGTCTCAAAGCCGATTGGTCAACAAGGCCAATCTGGAGTGTGGGATAGAGTATTGGAAATAGCTCACGGTAGGCCAAGAGGAAATGCATCTACGGGTAGGGTCCTTAGACACAGCCAGAGGAAAACGTATAGGCTAATAAAATACTTTTACAAAAATGTTAAGGGTTTCCTTTTCTTTATCAATTGTAAAATTATGTGGATGCATTAACTTAGGTAAAGGCAGATAATTTCTATGAAAAACAACATTTTTTTAAAAACTCGAGTTAAGTAGTTTCATGAAGCAAGATTTGACACCATCAACATTCATACATTGATCTAATTTAACACTCGACCGAAATGGGATTATCAAGGATATTCTACCATACTTATCTAAATTTGTCGTACAGGGACTATCTAGGAAGCTGTACCATACCTATCTAGAGTTGTTGTACAGGGACTATCTAGGAAGCTGTACCATACCTATCTAGAGTTGTTGCGCAGAGAATATATAAGAAGCTGTACCATACCTATCTATAGTTGTTGTATCGAGACTATCTGGGAAGCTCTAACATCCCTATCTATAGTTGTTGTATCGAGACTATCTGGGAAGCTCTAACATCCCTATCTATAGTTGTTGTATCGAGACTACCTGGGAAGCTCTAACATCCCTATCTATAGTTGTTGTATCGAGACTATCTGGGAAGCTCTAACATCCCTATCTATAGTTGTTGTATCGAGACTATCTGGGAAGCTCTAACATCCCTATCTATAGTTGTTGTATCGAGACTATCTGAGAAGCTCTAACATCCCTATCTATAGTTGTCAGACGGAGAAAGTTCAATCTGGTAGCATCTCTCCTGCTCTTGAAATATTTACAAAGGATCTGAACTTGATTGAAAATTATACATCTATATGTTAGTTATAGCGATAACAAGACCCTGGTCTTGTGTGTGGTGTAATTTCTTATTCCCATCATTGTTTTTTTTTTTTTAATACATGTGTAGAATTTGCGGAAAGTAAGCTTTTATAACATATTAGACAAATATATTTTTTTGGTTTGACTTAATTTCTAAGACGGTAGAGAAGTGTGAAGTTTTGGCTTTGCCGTGCACTAAAATTCGCTGTGTGTACTTTAAGATGAAACAATATTACAAGCCAGTAGTTTTCTGCATCAGGAACTTCTAAATGTTTCTGCATCACACAGTTTTTTTGTGTGTGACATACTCTGCCCTTTGTCACATACTTGGCACTTTGTCACATACTTGGCACTTTGTCACATACTGTTCACTTCTTCACATACTCGGCACTGCGTCACATACTCTGCACTTAGCCACACACTCTTCACTTCTTCACATACTTTGCGCTTTCTCGGAGAAAGAGGCCGTCCTGTTGTAATAACGCGTGAAGTGAGAAACAGCCAATAGTACTTGGGTAAGGCTAAACAAAAAAAAGAGTGCACATAAAAACAAACTAATCACAAGTTCCTCTGAAGATCGCCCCAACGTACCGAGTCCCATCATAACCGCGACAGACACCCATGAGCTGTGTACTATAGAGCGGATATTTTTCTCTTTCTTCTTTTAATCAGCACATCCTTGCATGTTTGCACTTGTCAAATATACCATCAGAGTTATTGAACAGACCGGCCATAGTCTTGTTTGACTCATCTCCCTTTCATGCTCCCCAAAAAAGATTGCAGTATTACTTTATCATATTCAACACAACTTGCTCATTTGAAGAGTACTGTATTACTTTATCATAGAAAATACAGCTATAGTTCATTTGAAGAATACTGTATTACTTTATAAGTTTATCATAGTCAACACACATATAGTTCATTTGAAGAGTTCTGCATTACTTTATAATAGTCAACATAGCTATAGTTCATGTGAAAAGTGCAGAATTACTTTATTATATTCTGTCGTCTATAGAGCTATTGTTCATTTAGTTTCTCCTGGATTTTCAATGAACTCTAGACACTTTAGTCAAAAGAAATCTACCAAAAATTGCATTGATTAATACGAAATTTGTATTACTTTCTTTTAGAAAGCATTAGATATTGTTAGACACTTGTATTTCGAGTTCGTTTCACTTTGGTAAGTATTGATACTCTTGACACGATAATATCAGAGAGGAATGGTATGACGCTGAGAGGATAACCTCATGTAACCAACGATATAACTGTATTGTACTGACAGCCAAATGGTATCTTGTTATCACAGGAGCGGTGCGTTACTTTCAGACAAACGAGTGGTATGTTACATTCCGACGAATGGCTTACAAAAGTCGAGTGTAGACGGTTTGTTACTGTCAGAGACATGGTTAAAATTACATTCAATGATAATTTTTGGGGGTTTCCTGTAATTTGGTTGGGTTCTTAATTAAGATTGTCTTTAAGTGGATTTTTTGTAATCAATGAAAATGCTAAACTTTTTAATTTAATTTTTTTTTAAAAGCCCAACCTTTCAATTTTTTAAGTCTACTAAAAAAAAAAGGACAAACAATATTTCCTATTGGTTTGCGGTGAAATTTCGTTTTTTTTATGAGAATAAAAATGCATGATAATTATGAGGAAATATTAATTATTTATATTTATAAGACAAATATAGTAACTTAGCAACCTCCCCCCCCCCAACCACACTCACACACTTTCCTTTAACTTCTCAAAACCCATTTCTCAATTTCCAGGGGTGGATCTGGTAGGTATTCACTAAAACCTGGCAATGGGGTCATGACACTAAAGGTTGGAGAACCGCCGCTCTCAATTAAATGGTTAAGCACCACATGACACTTCTCATTCACTATCTTTGTGGATCATTTCATGGTCCTTTGATGTCACACAGGAAGTTAGGAAGTTGACTAAATGAAATGTTTATCTTTTTTAGTAAAAAATAATTTTTTTTGTGTATTGGCGTAGATTCCCCGTAGATAATTTTTTGCTGGAAACTTGACTTCCTAAAACCACCACAAACCAATGAACAAGCTGGTCTCTTGTTATAAAACCACCACAAACCAATGAACAAGCTGGTCTCTTGTTATTGAAAAAGTATGTGTGTGTGTGTGTGGGGGGTGGATTTGAAAGGCTTTGGGGTGGGGAGGGGGACACAATTAAAGTCTATGAGATATGTGTAAATTGTTTAAGTGGATTTCGTGGTAACTAATGATTCCCCACAACCAAGAACAGCTCATCGTTGCTAATGGCAAATTTCCTGTTGATGAAGACGTTTTCATGATTAAAAATAGTGTGATGGGAAGGGCTGATCAATTTAATTCACCACACAAAACAACTTATATCTCAGGTTTGTATTACATGAAATTGAATAGGTAAAATATCTTATGCAGGCAATAAAATCAAAGCGTTATTGATGCCGAGTGTGAGGCCAGAGCTATCAAAGAAAACTGACTTAATGGTAACAATTTCATACCGAAATATGGATTTCAGTAGAGTAACTACATGGCATTCCGCCGGAAAATACTATAGATAAAACCAGTGTGGACACTGCTGTACTTTTTAATAGAGCTTGCAGCAATATCCAGTACGTAACCAGCTCTAAGTGTTCAGGTGTCTGTAGGTTTCTTAAATTTGAAAGCTTTATTTAAAAAAGAAAAAAAAAAGTAATTCAATCATGAAATGCTTTGTTATTTTTATATAGAACACTTTGTCCAAACTTAAGCAGACACAAACATCCAGTCCAATAAATTATTTTAAAAGAAACAAGATATTTAATACTTGACGTGTTTAGTTTATTCAGACATCTTTGTAAGAGAAATCAATAGTCAGCAGGCCGATAAAAAAAAGGCTATAATCTCCAAGCAAAAAAAAAAAAAAAGTTAGTTAAAATCAACAAACCAAGTTTTTACATAATATAGCAAAGTTATTTCAACAAGCACAGCGGTTTTTAAATAGCGGTACCCACAACCAAACCTGAAGGGTACGGGAAGACCCAGGGGAAAAAAAACTAGGTCTTGTTGAATTGTATTCGCATTATTTCTATTGCTGGGGGTGTGTTTGGAGGAAATTATTTTGAAATTGACATGGGTTACGATAAATGCTTTTAAATCAAGAGAGAGTGCTGCGCTGCAAGAAGGTTAAGAACCCCTGATCTACAGTATACTTAGCATTAACATTAGTGCAGAGCATAAACAAGCAATTATATTATATATATATATATATAT
>CAXITT010000093.1:328018-366026 GCA_964033795.1 Lymnaea stagnalis | reverse complement strand
ATATATATATATATATATATATATTATATATACACACAAATGACCATGTTGGAGACGGGAAACGATGGACTTGGGTGCCGCACAGAGGTACGATAGATGAGGGAATTGTTAGCCTGACATTGCAGAGTTTAGGGTAGTACAGGAAAGACATGATGGCTTGGGGGAAAGGTAGACTCCACGTGGACAGTGTCGGAACGGGTATCAAAAATGTTTTCGATTAACGAGCTCTTAGATCGCAGGTGGAAATGTGGTGCGCCCATGCCGAGCCTGGGTAGTGTTAGTATGATTAAGAAGGGTGATAGAAAGAAGCCAAACGTGATAGGTGTTAAAAAGTGGGTAGGGACATGGAATGGACGTCCGTGGGTGAAGGATCCAGTCGGGGAATATTTTTTTTAATGATGATAGTTTTGGCAGACCATAAACAATCAAGGTTAAGTTAGAGACCAGGGCGTTTGCTTTGGAGATTGCTGGCCGCTATTGAAGACGACGGAAAAGCTTTTTATTTTAGTAATAAATCTATTCATCTTATATATATATATTGGAGGCACTGATATTGATTGCGTTGTTGTAAAGAGAACATCTTATTGAGGTAAAAGAATCATTTTTTTTACAATATTTCTCATTATGTTAAGTGTGCTTGACAATAGTATGTGTTGGCGCGCTTGGATCTTATTTCAGGGCAGCTTTCCTTTGTCGTCACATGATTGCAAGCGCAGTAGACAAGCTGCAATAGACTGATGCGTTCAACAAACTTGTATAGTGTCTTTAAAATTGGTACACTGCAGTGGATTACTATCGGGCATATGAGACATTTTATGATTTATAAAAATAATTAAACAGCCCTTAAAAAGTAAGGATTTCGTATAAATCTTTTATGAAAGTTAATTTCCCGCGATGGGAGATGGGTCTGAAAAATTGACTAGGCTTTAATACAAGGAATGTACTTTATAAGAATCCCAGTTAGTGCTGCTCCCCCCCCCCCACAAGGCTGGCAAATGCACATTTTTTCACGCCCCTGAACTATATTAATATTCTAATGACCAACCCCTTTTACACCGCCGATATATCACACCAACTATTTCAGAACTAAAAATAAAAAAATAAATGCACCAAATGCATTTGCGTTATTTAAAAAAAAAAAAAAAGAAAAAGAAAAAATAATCTCATTTAGCACAATTATCAGGAATTATAGTTCATGAAATCAGTGGCATCATGTTTCCTTCACTTCCCCTTGAAAAAATGTGACAGAACCAACAATAAACATGTGGCAGAACCAAAAATAAATTTGTGACAGAATTAACAGAATAAACCTGTGTCAGAACCAATAATAAACATGTGACAGAACCAACAATAAACAAGAGACACAATTAACAGAATAGACCTGTGACAGAACTAACAATAAACATATGACAGAACAAACAATAAAAATGTAACAGAATTAACAGAATAAACCTATGTCAGACCTAACAATGAACAAATGACAGAACTAACAATAAACATGTGACAGAACTAACAATAAACATGTGACAGAACTAAAAATAAACATGTAACAGACTCATAATAAACATGTGACAGAACCAAAAATAAACATGCGACAGAAATAACAATAAACATTGATAGAACTAACAATAAACATGTGACAGAATTAACAATAAACATGTGACAGAACAAACAATAAACATGTGACAGAACAAACAATAAACATGTGATAGAACTAACAATAAACATGTGACAGAACAAACAATAAACATGTGACAGAACTAACAATAAACATGTGACAGAACTAACAATAAACATGTGATAGAACTAACAATAAGCATGTGACAGAACTAACAATAAACATGTGACAGAATTAACAATAAACATGTTACAGAACTAACAATAAACAGGTGACAGAACTATTAATAAACATAAGACAGAAATAACAATGAACATGTGACAGAACGAACAATAATCATGTGACAGAACATATACAATAAACATGTGACAGAACTAACAATAAACATGTGACAGAACTAACAATAAACATGTAACAGACTCATAATAAACATGTGACAGAACCAAAAATAAACATGCGACAGAAATAACAATAAACATTGATAGAACTAACAATAAACATGTGACAGAATTAACAATAAACATGTGACAGAACAAACAATAAACATGTGACAGAACAAACAATAAACATGTGATAGAACTAACAATAAACATGTGACAGAACAAACAATAAACATGTGACAGAACTAACAATAAACATGTGACAGAACTAACAATAAATATGCGACAGAACTAACAATAAACACGTGACAGGATGAACAGAATAAACATGTGACAGAATTTACAGAATAAACCTGGGGCAGTACTTAGACAGAACTAATAGCTTAATAATTTCATAAATAACATACTATAACAATTCCTAAATACCTTAATAATTAAAAAGAACAAATTCAATCGCCTTATATTCTCGATTCTCATTCCAACACCCAGTCCCACCCAAAATCCGATTTTTCCCCCATCCCCCATGTGTGACCCTTTCCAAAATTTGATTATCAATGTCAACAATCGTTAGTAAATGATGTATTTGGCCCTCTCCACAACTAGATTCCCAATGTAAATAAATTACATACTTAACTACGTCACTGCATGCACCATACTGTTGTGCCGCTACGGTTTTCCACTTCTTGTTCTCTTTTCGATTTTAAGTGTTTAAATGGTTCTCAACCTTTGTAATGCCATGACCCCTTAACACAGATCCTCGTGTTGCGGTGACTCCTCAAACGTAAAATTATTTTCGTTGCTATTTCATAAATATGTGTTTTCCGAATGGCCTTAGGCGACCCCCGTGTAAGGGTCGTTCGACCCCACGAAGGGGGTGTCACCAACAGGTTGAGAACCTAAACATAAACACCCCGTTCTTCTCTTATCTGCCTAACGCTTTATTACACCGTGACGGCGTTCTATTTGGCTGTGCCTCCTTGAAGTTTAAAACTAGGATTTATTTAAACAGAGTGGAAGTCCGTCGTTGACAATGCATGGGGTTCAATGTATAAAAAAAAACTACGTAATAAAAAAAATAAAATAATATCCAGCAATTTGAACTCACATTTTTTTTTCAGATCTCAACTACATGTTTAAAGTTCCTGTTTGCTTCAAGGTGTTTATTTGTTTAATCATAACGATTTATTTTTACAGAGTTGTATTTAACTGTCTCCAGTCTCTTGAACAATATGGGTTTTCCTCAGTTCGGTGTTCATAAGATGGTTTGATGTGGATATTACAGGCAATGCCTTAAAGATTATTGGCATAGGGCTAAGATTTTTTTTTGTGGGAGGCCTCAGCTTAGCCGAAGTCAAGAGGGTGTAGAACGTGGGATATTAAGGTTTGGAAATTATGCTCACGGCATGAATGCAATACGAGAACAGCAGTCATTGGACCATTGGTGGACAAGAACAGCAGTCATCGGACCATTGGTCAACGAGAACCGCAGTCATTGGACCATTGGTCTACGAGAACAGCAGTCATTGGACCATTGGTCTACGAGAACAGCAGTTATTGGACCATTGGTCTACGAGAACAGCCGTCATTGCAGCGTTTGTCAACGGTTCTTTTATTTAGTGAAAAACCCAGGCCTATCATGCTGGTATCATGATTTGCCTAACCTGCGAGAATGAAGATGTACCCATCATGCTGGTATCCATATGTGCCTATCATGCTGGGATCAAGATGTCTGCGAAAATGGGTTCTTACTGGATGCAGAGTTAAGATTAGTTGAAACACATCAAATCCAATTTAAAAGATGAACAGAACGTATTGAGGAAGGTGGACTTGTTTGATATTGTAGAACCAATTTTTAAAATCTACTAACGATAAACGGTGCTGCTGGCTGCCGTCCAAATGCCAGCCATGTATATAGTTCTTGGATGTGTGGAGTGAATATACATCTGTTTTGTTTTAATTAATTAGTGGTTGTTAATTTTCAAGTTCATGATGATGTTTGTTAAATTGTAAGTACAGCGTGGTGAGCCCAACCCTAGGCTTGGGTACCGCGCTATGTAAAACCACCACTAATAATAATAATAATAAAGCTCTTTCTACAGCACATCAAGTCTCTGCAGAGCCATCTGCCGCACTAGATCAAACATCTTAACTAGCCCAAGACCAGCCAGGTCCTTCGTCCATTAAAACTCAAATCTCTTTTGCAGTTAAGGTATCGACATGTTCTACTTCTACACGACACATAGTTAAATAAACTACCTCAACACCTCAAGGATCTATATATGCTATTGCTAGACCACTTGAGTCATCAAAACTCGTTGATATGTCTACAGGTGAATTTCTATAGAATGATACAATGCCCTTTTGTTGTGTTCAATAAAGGCATGCAGTGCCCGTGTGCTGTGTGTCCAACAGAGCTATACAGCACACAAATGTGTTTAAAAGAGGAATGCAGTGCCCAAGTCTTGTAAACAGTGCAAAATTGTTGTGTTGAAAAGAGGAACACAGTGCCCAAGTGTTACGTCTTATTTGCAATTATCAGAACAAAAATGTTTTAAAAAATTGAAAAAAAGCTTCCAAAAGTAATTTCGAAAAACAAGGTGGTAAAATGATAGAAAGATATTACAATATACACACACCCCCACACACACACCCACGCACACTTTTCCCAAAACCTTGAGTGTGGAACAAGTTACGGATTTCTATTCCTGAATGGGACAAAAGGACGTGTTGACGCACGCAATACTTTGGGTTGTCGTCATAGGCGTGCAGCAGGATGTTGATCGCTGGGGCGCGACAAAAGATTTATGCAACATCTTTACAAGATGTCAAGTTGTGCTTGTAAGAAGCCTTTATTGACATTAGAAGACATTCCAATGGACGAAAAAATCTCACTCAGATCAGCTGCAACACAACAGTCTACTGGGACTGGAAAAAACAACACTCTATTGGAACTGGCCAACACAGCAGTCTACTTGGACTGGACAACACAACAGTCTTCTGGCACTGGACAACACAACAGTCTACTGGAACTGGAATACACAACAGTCTACTGGAACTGGACAACACAACAGTCTACTGGCACTGGACAACACAACAGTCTACTGGAACTGGAAAACACAACAGTCTACTTGAACTGGAAAACACAACAGTCTACTGGAACTGGACAACACAACGGTCTGCTGACACTGGGACATAACTAAACTAACATAACTAAATTGGGACTGGGCAAATAATAATAATAATAATAAAGTTCATTTCAAAAACACGCTTCATTCCTAATCTAAGGCTCGAAGCGCGGTACAAGGTCAACCATGTATGACAATTTATATTTTACCACACTAAAATACAAAACGTAACAATAAAAAATCCTACATTCGAGAATATTCATTCAATGTCTTTCATTACTTGCCACAATGGACAATGTCTAAATACCGCCAATATACCACAATACAAGCCAAAATACATCGAGGATCTATGATCACCCGGAAACAAGAAGGTAAACTATATCACCTTAGCAGGTGAGTGTGAAAAAGATGGGTTTTAAATCAGTTTTGAAAGACTGCAGTGTCTGACTGTTTCTGAGAGCGTCAAGAAAGGCGTTCCAGATTCTTTGGCAAGGAAAAGCAGAAGTGCGCCTTCAGTAGATCTCGAGGCAAACATGCCGTATCCTGAGTTTGCCACAATAGACGGATAGATCTAGTGGATACATACAATGTCATGATCACTTTGAGATCGGACGGTAGCAGGTCATGCAAGCAGCGGTAGCAACAGAGTTGCAATATGGCACTCTAAGCTAGTGCGGGCCGGCAGCCAATGCAGCTCTCTCAGAAGTGCTTTAGCATTTTCGGATTTGCATTTTCGCAGAACAATGCGAGCCCCATTATTCTGTGGCAGGAAGACCCACCATGAAAGCATTTCAGTCGTCCATGCGTGATAGCACGAATGCAGAAATCAGCCTCTTTAATGCATCAAACGTTAAGGAAGATCTGATATGACTTATTCTGCCCAACTCTAGAAAAATCGCCTTACAAAGCATGTTAATGTGATTTTCCATAGTTAGTGCTCTGTCTAGGTAGACACCCAAGTTTCGCTCTGTTTAAGCAAACTCAATCTGCACACCAGAGAAAATAAAGGATGGAGTGCTATTCACAGATTTTTGTTTCTGATTGGTAGCAATGGGGATCATCCTAGACTTTTCATCGTTCAATTTGAGCTTGTTTATGGTCATAAATCAATGATTTGTTTAAAAAAAATGTGAAGCACAAGAGTGTCAAGAATATGAGAATCACTGCTGCGATGTGTGGGATAACAGTAAATGATGTTCACCAAAATGAGTGTAAGTTTGAGTGAACGATGCTCGAGATTGTCGGCGTCCATGAGGATCGATAGGGGTATGTCCAGAGAGGAGCTCTGACACAGTCAGAGAGTCGTATCATATTCACGGGCACAGATTGTGTGTGTCTGCGGCTGTTGGGTGTATGGGGGGGGGGGGGTGGGGGGGAGTGATTTTGTCTGTGTTTCTCTTGTATTTGTTACATGACCATCCAATATGTAATGACGTGGGGTAACATATGGTATAAGTTGCACTAGCCAGAGGAGCTTAGAGACCATAATCGTCGTCCGACAATAAGAGTAGTTAGATCGTCTCAACCCTGAGATCTATGGCACGTCAAGCAGTCTGCCGGAACAGGACAAGGACTTGTCACGAGCATGTGCAACACAAAAGAGAAAATGATTGAATTTAGAAAAAATAATGCACCTTGGCATTCAAAATGCCTTGATGTTCAGACTGCAATAAATATTTAAAAAAACTAGAAAAGTTGCAATAAATGTCTGTATACTTTGAATTATTGTATACTGCTTATTTGTTCATAAGTCTAATTCCTTTTTGTGTTATTATGTATTTTGGCCAGTCAATATATAGAATGCCTGACGATCCTAGATTGCCTGGATTTCACACTTTGCCTGTGATGTGGACACAACCTTCCACCACTCTCAAAGATGTTGCATGACAACAATTTTAACCAGTATTCAACATTTGCATTTCATATCGATTACCTCATGGTTATCAATACAGTTTTACAACAGCTTTTGTTAATACGTAGAAACATTATCAAGCACATATATGATTCCATCTTGAAATTAGATATAACATGTCAGTTTTAAATGTTGTTATATTCAAATTGATAGGTATGCATAACAAAAAACAAAAAAAAAAAAGGTTCATTTTTTTGTAAAAACTTCTGATTATGTTGTTTCCTATCGCTGAGGTAAAAATGGACTCTTTGGGTCACGTGAAGGCTGTGGGACGTGGAGCAATGGCGGCTGAAAACTTGAAATTGTAAAGAGAGATAAGGCACATAATGCTGTTTATGGTGAGCCTATCCGTGATATGCTGATGGGGATATCTTCACTGATGCATCGTGACTCGGATATTCGATATATTCGTTCGCTGATACATCGTGACTGGGACACTCAATGGCTTTGTTTACAAGGATATTGCTGCTCGTGGAACACTAGATAGCTTCGTTTACTGAGACACTTTGATCTTAAGACAGTCGATGGTTTAAATGAGACAGTGTGACCCGTTGGAGAAATGGATACATTTGTTAACTTAAAAATTGTGGTTCGTAGGACACTCGATAGAGTCGTTAAAACTGAGACATTGTGAATCAGACACTAAATAGATTCATTAACTGAGACATTGTGAATCAGAAACCCGATAGATTCGCCTCGTGAGACTTGCACAGTGTTGTGTCGGGCACCATATTAACAAATTTACTGACTCGTTGTACCTCCCCAAATCAATGTTTTAGATGACAGCGCATATGCTGACATTAAAGTTAAGCATCGTATAAAGAAATAATCAAACTGATTGGCCACGAATCTGTTCAATAGAGAAGTTTCATTATCAAAATTTTCATTATTTTTTTAACATGAAGCCAACATATCCGGGGTAATTTTGTAGACATTATTTCAAGTGTAATACGTAGACTTAAATTAATACGTCTATTTACTGTAATGCTCCTAAATATTGTAATGCTCCTAAATGCTATTAAGGTACAAAATATTGTCATGTCAAAAAAAAAAGTATATAAAATAAAAAAAAAGGGGGGGGGGGGGGTTAAACAAAAATAATAATAATATTTAAATTGTGTTCAAGGAATCTCGGTAGAGTACGGTATTATAACAGTTATGACGTGAGCATGAATAAAATCATTTCAGGTAATCCTCATTTTATCACATAAAATAATGTTACTGCTATGTGCTAAGCTTAAATACAGTGGCAATTTGTAAAGTACTTCTAGAGATTCCAATGCACTATCAATGAAAAAAAAAACAGGCTCTTGCATTGGACACTGCTCAACAAAGTCTACACGACATCAAGTTTGGTTTGACCTTTACACATCCCAACAAAGTCTACACCACATAAACATTGGCTTGTCTGTGCACTGCTCAACAAAGTCTACACGACTTCAAGTTTGGCTTGTCTTGTACACAGCCCAACAAAGTCTACACGACATCAAACGCAATTAGAACACATTTATTTTCCCCCATGGCTTGTCTGTTGCCCATCATAATTATTTTATTGTAAGAAGCCTCCCTGTCAATTTATCATCATTGTTTTGGTTACTTCCGCGTCCTTGGTTACCCATTAGTATTATTGAATACAAACAATTCACCATGATTGACTCGAAAAGAGAGCCCCCCCCCCCCCCCGACTTTTTCTCGTGCATCCCCCAGCCTGCGGTATTGGCTAATGTATTGTCTGCGTGTCCTTTGTTTCCTCGAGCTACAAGTCAAGATTTGTCCTTCTATTGCTTGTGTCATAAAATGTGGCATCACATAAATGACGAATAAAGAACTTCTTTGCGTGTCCATCCATATTTTTCATTGTAATTTAATTGTTCTAATCTTGTTTAATATCGGAAGGATTAAACACGTAATTGCAGACTGTCTTATTTTATCACCGTTAGCCCAGCTTTTAGGCAAATCGCTTTCAGTTCAAACGTAATTTCTATAAATTTTAGTCCAGTGTTTTTTTTCGTGCCTATGTTTCGTTTTAAAATTTATCATACCGTTTTGTAGAGTTAAATGTTGCGCCTCTAAATTGATATAGACTTGTTTTATGTTTTTTTCTTCTTCTTTTGAAATTAGTAAAATTGTGGTCAAGTAAAATTGGATCTTAAAATGACATACTGAACCTACTTGACTGAATGGGAACGCACTAGTGTACACAGCTTAGGGCTCATTCGATATAAAAAAAAAAAAAAAAAAAGTAATTCTAGTTTGTTTCTCACACAGCTGCACCCTAAAGGGGACACGATCGTGTCGCGACGCAGTTTTGAAAAGATCGTGGCTATAAAGTCTGATCATGAACAATGAAAGTATTTTTATGGCAGTTAAACATCGGACGTTACGAATCACAACTTGTTGGATTCATGACAAAGCAGAATATCCTGAACTTTGCTGAAATTGCCTTGAACTATTCCTTTCTTCAACCTACCTCTGCGAACACCACTTGTATTGCCTTGAACTATTCCTTTCTTCAACCTACCTCTGCGAACACCACTTGTATTGCCTTGAACTAATCCTTTCTTCAACCTACCTCTGCGAACACGGCTTGTTCGTCCATGATCATTGCTAAGCCTTGGGACAGGACTGCACATAGCGGTGTCTACCATCAAGCCTTGATTTCATTTGCTTGTCTATAAAAACCATGCCCATATTTCTTATGAAACAATTACTGTTATGAAATTTTTTGTCTTCAATCCATTTGTTATGAAGTCCCAATAAAAACTTGAGTTATTAATATGGAGGAAAAAATGCTCTTAAAGTTGTTTTTTTTTTTATTTAAAGCAACCTTAACTATATATATATTAATGGCTAGCATTAAACAATAGTGGTTAATTGATTGGAATCGAATTGAATTATCAAGGATAAAAAAAATATTTGATGAAATAATATAATTTAAGGTGCAATGAAAAGAACGATAATCATTAAATCCGGCAGAGGACCCTGATGCAATGAGTGAAGCAGAGTGGTTCACCCGTTGGCCAAAAATACTCTAGAGTATAACCTAAGTGAGGTGTAAGTTTTAAGTTAATTTGACCACATTTTTGGGGCAGTGGTGTGGGGCAAATGGGGTGTACAGTCTCCATCATTTAAAGAAAACTTGTTTTATTCAACATGAACACTATATATTTTTTAAATCACGTGTTAGAAATATTATTGTTTATATAATATTCAAGTCATCGCACTTACTGGTTAAAGCCATAACGACACAAAACACATTGCAGCTTTAAAGGACTTGGTTCACGTGTGCGTCCCCCTGGAGAGCGAAGACTCATCAAGTATTTATTGTTGTCAGCAGAAGACGGTGTGATCTAACTGTCTGTCTCGCAAGAAGCAGCGATCCTAAGAATCCTGAATAAATAATACCACAGAGCGGTGCTTATAATCAGTGGAGTGCTGCTTGTTTAAAACGACCTTCTTGTGGGAAATGATGTCTTCGATAATAGGCCTATACAGTTCGTAATTAAAGAGATGCTAGCTATAATTCGCCAAACGTTGGGCGACAGCTATGCGTGAACTTCCCATCTACTAAAGTTACTTGACAAAACATGAACTCAAGTAAAGTAGTAGGCCTACATTTAACAATCCCAATTTTTTTACTTAAACCCTTCCACCCATGATACGTCAAATGCATACATTTGTATTTCACGCCCATGAACTATACAAATATTCCGATGATCCAACCACCTTTAAACCGAATATTGATTACACCATATTTAAATTGAGAGGATTTCCTTTTCCGAAATGAAAATAGTACGCGCCAAACCCGGTTGAGTTAATTTTAAAAGATATCATTTAGAATACAGGTAGTTATCGGGATATAAATTTTATACGCTATCCGAAGACAACGCCATTTCCCATACTCAAATATACGTCACAAAATACAATGAATATAGCAAAAGCTACGAAAATAATCTCAGTTCCAAATACGCGAATAGGAAGCAGTCAGCTTCAGCCGGAAATGGAAGCAGTCCACCAGAAGCGTTATAATATCTCTAAGAGATGATCAAACGCGTCCAGTATAGTTGAACGGCAGGTGCCATAAAATAAGATTGAGGTTTCTGTACTGTTTCGGGCCAGAAAATATGTCCACGTCATAGTTAGTGATGATGCTGAGTCTTTCTTCTGTTCTGCTAGTAATTGTTTCAATATACAAATTAATAAAAGAAAAAAATAAACATCTGTGAATGACAACGATCCCAAAATCACTGGTGTGAGTGAAGCGAGTCAAGCAGTAGATTCAGTGCAACTCCACCTTTAGGATATACATTTTTATAAAAATGTTAAGACAATTGTATGATTATAATTCATGGATGTGTCCAGAAATGTAATCGTTTAATCTGTGGCTATACTGATGTGTCTCTATGTGTATCTCTTACGCAATCAGTGCTTGGAATAGGACGAAGAGAGGTTTGTCACTCAACCATCATACTGTTAATGATTCAGTAAATGAGAGCATGTTTTGGTGTCGAGATTAATTGCGTAGCTGTTGCTATTTGCTTTGTATTTGTGACGTATTTGAAAATGAATGACGACGTTGTTGGTTGTTATGGCTTTTGGTAGCAAGAGAGTTGCAGGGAGAAAGCGGAAGAAAGAATACACTTTATGAAATACTGATCATGGATGTGTTTCATAATTACTCCCTAGAATTAACGAGAGAATTGAATAAGAAGAAAAATGACATCTCTTATGTTGTCCCCGAGAGAGAACTAGAAAATGGCCGAGCGAAGTGCTGGCCGAGGGGATTATTTTAGTAGTCGAAGATTACACATCTTAATATAATCTGGCAAAAACACAAAACATTTTCTAACAGATTTTGTCAAGTAGATCTCCAGCCTTTGAATCCACAATGTTGGCCCACAATGATGGCCCATTTTTAATATTTTTTTTTTAAATTTCTTTTGAGACAGTTTCTGAGCTAGCGCTCTGTTCGGTCAAATTTATTGTCATGGATGAAGAAAGGTCGTAAAGCGTCAATATATCCATACATGAGCTTCAAACCGTAGGCAAAAAAGTGGGTGGATATAGCAACTATCATGACTTAATGACAAAATATGATAAACACGTGAGATGGATATCACGATGTATTAACAACAGCCGGTTGTATTGATTGAACATGTTCTGCAAGTTCTCACAAACAGTGATGAAGTCCTACGGCATGAAAATCTCCTGAGCTGCAGACAGCATCGAATATAGCATTGGAGCAGTTATTTTGAGCTGTTAGGATAATCGTTGGTCCACATATCACCAAAATTCTGCATGCATTACTTTGCATGCCAAGAGGAAGATATATGATGTATCAAGTGGTTGATAAATACGTATACAATTTCTCCTGGGGGAAATTATCAAAATTTTTATTATTCCCCATTCACCCCCCCCAAAAAAAAAAAAAAAACCTCTCGAAAAAGAACAACCATTACCCATGCATTTGTATATAATTATTGATGTCTTTATAGGAAAACTGTTTTACAGTAAAGACATTGGTCTCTGAATGGTTTCAGTAACAATGAAAATGTAAAAAAAAAAGCTTGTTATTTCGCTTTGTTATTTCCACTCGTGATGACCCTACGTCCAGCTCTCGTGCTCAAATAAATCGGGTGACTATCTGTCTATACGAGGGGAAAATCTGGAGCTAAACTGTGACAACTTATGAATAAAAGATGGAGTTGACATATTAATGCTCTGATTTGTGTCGAAATAGCGCACTGCGTGTTGTTGTCATGCTGTGACAAATAGTCTCTGAGGGACGTGGATGATGGGCGCCCCCACACCGCGCCCCACGCCACGCCGACAACTCCACCCCCTCCTACCGCCACATCTATCCTCTAAGGTTTCTGTTTACGGTGAGAACCACGCTATTTCCACACCACGGTATTCCCAAAACCATGCTATTCCCACTCTCGAGGTCCTCGGCGGATCATGTTCGTTTGGACAACTGCTGGGGGGGGGGGATGTGGGAGAGCGAATTGTTCGTGTCCCAGCGAGGAGTTGCTCTCGTTGTTCTAACAATTAATTCTGGTGCAGAAATGGATTTGCCGGAAGTAGCTGAATATTTATTTTGTCAATTAGGTGTAGTTGCTACAACTCCGTGGGCCATTGTTGTTTTTAAGGGTTAGCCTGCAGGAGATGCTTGTCAAACAAAAGCAAGAAGTCAATAGGATTTCATCCTGCAACTGAATTAACATGATCGTTGTTTAATATCTATTGGCTTCTTTTAAAAAATAAAAAATGATTTTGGGGTGGAGGATTTGGTGAGTTTTGTGTGTGTTTGTTTGTTTTTCAAAGTGGCTTTTTGCACCCGGGTACCAGAAGTGAGTGATTGGGATTTTAAAAAAACAAACTATTTAAAATATTATTGTTGGGTTTGTAAGACAAAATGAGGTATCCAATGTAAGATAACTGAATAGACGATATGTTTGTAAATTTACTTCTTCAGTTTAACTAAAATAAACGACCAAAAATGGCATCCAAATGGGATTTAGTCTGAAGGGACCCGGGTCCGAACAGTGGCTTTATATTGCAAAGCCCTATTAAAGAATTCACTCATACGGTCTACATGGTGATGACCTATGCAAGTATTCTCTAAACGGCCTACATGGCGATGACCTCTCTTGACTACGTAACAGTATTTTTTTCAACTCTGATCCAAGAAATACTTTCCAAAATTAACTTTAAAAAAATATTTTTGTTTATATCAATATAATCTCCATTTAATCATTAAAAAATCAACAACTTTAAACACTTTTTAAATATCGTTTAATAAAAAATTATTTTTTAAAAAATAATAAACTATATTCAAAAGATAGCGTCCTAATTGTACAGCACAATGTCATTGTGTCAAGTTTGATTGACATCAGCATCAAACGCACTGCGATGGTAGAATGTCCCAACTGAGTTGATTTTGAATGTTACCCAGAACTTGCGATGAGAACCCAGCCCTACCCCACCCCCCTCCCTTTTTTTCCCCAACCACGCATTCACTTGTTGATTAGTAAGTCGTCACCCTGTGCAGTCAAACATGCAAGACTTCACCCCACCCCCCCCCACCCCCAATGCACCGAACACCACCCACCAAATGTTAACTTGTTGATTAGTTATAGTGTAACCCTGTGCAGCCAAGCTTGCAATCGGGTACACCCCCCACCATTACAATTGAACAACTAATCTTATAGTGTAACCCTGTGCAGCCAAGCTTGCAATCGGGTACACCCCCCACCAAATGTCAACTTGTTGATTAGTTATAGTGTAACCCTGTGCAGCCAAGCTTGCAATCGGGCAACCCCCCCCCCACCACCAACGCCCCCCTTTCCCCCCGCCCCCCCTCACCCCATTGACGTGTGGATTTTATTGATCGCAGCCGGGTATTATAAGAACCCTGTGTCATCCTGTATGCCCCCCAATTGACTCCTTTACAAGTTCGCCTCAGCAAACATACGCCAAGCCCGGGCCACGGGAAGATAGATTGAATTAGTTCGGGCACAGTCCGAGAGCCGAAAATTAGAATCGTTAGTCAAGAATTCATTCTGCGACTGCGTCTCGATACTTTCTTTTTTATCTTCTCCCCTTCTCTCTTTCTTCTGCTTCTTCTTTTATTTTTCTCAGATGGATTTGGAACGATTTTGCAGATGATTTTCTGTAATAAATAGAAAACTATTTTTACGTCTATCAATGTCAATGGTATTGGGTTTTTTTGGTTGGTTTTTTTTAAAAAAGGATGATTTACAAATAGAATACTCAAGAAAAGGGCCATAACTTATAACATTTCTGTACGCCGATTAATTCATTGGAGATCCAAAAATAGAATTATAAGGAGATGATTGTTTTTCAAGCCATGCTACTTTAATTTAAGGTATTCATCCTGCTAAAACTTATACACAATGTAGACATGTTACCTTCTGATTTTTTCACTAAGATCTTCGTAATTAAAACACGTAACTGCACAATCCTTCTATTACGTATCTACTCATAGATGTGCATAGACCACAGAAATGTGCATTTCCACGCACCTCTGTTCGGAGTTGTTCTATCCACCGCTTTCCACTTCTTTGCGTTTCTCCCACTCTCTTAGTCGGGGTAACTGTTCTATGTATATCTCAGTCTCTTAGTCGGGGTAACTTTTCTATGTATATCCAACTCACTTAGTCGGGGTAACTTTTCTATGTATATCTCACTCTTTTAGTCGGGGTAACTGTTCTATGTATATCTCAGTCTCTTAGTCGGGGTAACTTTTTAATGTATATCTCACTCTCTTAGTCGGGGTAACTTTTCTATGATTATCTCACTCTCTTAGTCGGGGTAACTGTTCTATGTATATCTCACTCTCTTAGTCTGGGTAAATTTTCTATGATTATCTCAGTCTCTTAGTCGGGTTACTTTTCTATGATTATCTCACTCTCTTAGTCGGGGTAACTTTTCTATGTATATCTCAGTCTCTTAGTCCGGGTAACTTTTTAATGTATATCTCAGTCTCTTAGTCGGGGTAACTTTTTAATGTATATCTCAGTCTCTTAGTCGGGGTAACTTTTCTATGATTATCTCACTCTCTTAGTCGGGGTAACTTTTCCATGTATATCTCAGTCTCTTAGTTGGGGTAACTTTTCTATGATTATCTCAGTCTCTTAGTCGGGTTACTTTTCTATGATTATCTCACTCTCTTAGTCGGGGTAACTTTTCTATGATTATCTCAGTCTCTTAGTCGGGGTAACTTTTCTATGATTATCTCACTCTCTTAGTCTGGGTAACTTTTCTATGATTATCTCAGTCTCTTAGTCGGGGTAACTTTTCTATGATTATCTCACTCTCTTAGTCTGGGTAACTTTTTAATGTATATCTCACTCTCTTAGTCGGGGTAACTTTTTAATGTATATCTCAGTCTCTTAGTCGGGGTAACTTTTCTATGTATATCTCACTCTCTTAGTCGGGGTAACTTTTCTTTGTATATCTCACTATCTTAGTCGGGGTAACTTTTCTATGTATATCTCACTCTCTTAGTCGGGGTAACTTTTCTATGTATATCTCACTCTCTTAGTCGGGGTAACTTTTCTATGTATATCTCACTCTCTTAGTCGGGGTAACTTTTCTATGATTATCTCACTCTCTTAGTCGGGGTAACTTTTCTATGTATATCGCACTCTCTTAGTCGGGGTAACTTTTCTATGTACATCTCACCCCCTTAGTCAAGGTATCTATTCTATGTATATCCAACTCACTTAGTCGGGGTAACTTTTCTATGTATATCTCACTCTCTTAGTCGGGGTAACTGTTCTATGTATATCTCAGTCTCTTAGTCGGAGTAACTGTTCTATGTATATCTCACTCTCTTAGTCGGGGTAACTTTTCTATGATTATCTCACTCTCTTAGTCGGGGTAACTTTTTAATGTATATCTCACACTCTTAGTCTGGGTAACTTTTCTATGATTATCTCACTCTCTTAGTCGGGGTAACTGTTCTATGTATATCTCAGTCTCTTAGTCGGAGTAACTGTTTTATGTATATCTCACTCTCTTAGTCGGGGTAACTTTTCTATGTATATCTCACTCTCTTAGTTGGGGTAACTTTTCTATGTATATCTCACTCTCTTAGTCGGGGTAACTGTTCTATGTATATCTCAGTCTCTTAGTCGGGGTAACTGTTTTATGTATATCTCACTCTCTTAGTTGGGGTAACTTTTCTATGTATATCTCACTCTCTTAGTCGGGGTAACTGTTCTATGTATATCTCAGTCTCTTAGTCGGGGTAACTGTTTTATGTATATATCACTCTCTTAGTTGGGGTAACTTTTCTATGTATATCTCACTCTCTTAGTCGGGGTAACTTTTCTATGTATATCTCACTCTCTTAGTCGGGGTAACTGTTTTATGTATATCTCACTCTCTTAGACGGGGTAACTTTTCTATGTATATCTCACTCTCTTAGTCGGGGTAACTTTTCTATGTATATCTCACTCTCTTAGTCGGGGTAACTTTTCTATGTATATCTCACTCTCTTAGTCGGGGTAACTTTTCTATGTATATCGCACTCTCTTAGTCGGGGTAACTTTTCTATGTATATCTCAGTCTCTTAGTCGGGGTAACTTTTTAATGTATATCTCAGTCTCTTAGTCGGGGTAACTTTTCTATGTACATCTCACCCTCTTAGTCGGGGTATCTTTTCTATGTATGTCTCAGTCTCTTAGTCGGGGTATCTTTTCTATGTATATCCACCTCACTTAGTCGGGGTAACTTTTCTATGTATAAGTATGATATAACATAGCCTTTTTCTTTTTTTTTCCTTCCTTCTTTTCACAAGCTGAGCTGTTGTCATACTGTAAAAGAAGCCGATGAAACTTAGCATCTTAAAGCATCATTGACAACATCAGAGCTTCACAAAGACATGCGACATGTGTCACTGTGTGTCTTGATATAAAGAAACCAGCATTTTCAAACGTGTCTAATCCCCCTCCCCCCCCCTGGCTACTTCAAAAATTGATGATTTCATTTTGTCTAGATCTTTTGATTTCTTTCTTTCTTTCTTTCTTTCTTTCTTTAAAATGATAGATTCTTGATACTTTGTTTACTTCAATATGAAACGTTGTCTGGTTTTTTTTGCTGTTGCCAAATTGATGTTTTAAGTTTATAAGCAAGGATTAAATACCCGTGGTGGTATTGTTGATCGAAGTGGGCATACGCACCCGGGTCCCTTTAAACTAAATTCCATTCTGATGTCATTTGTGGTAGTTTATTTTAGATAAGCTGAAGAAGTAAGTTTACAAACATAGTGTCAATTCAATTATCTTTCATTTGATACCTTATTTTGTCTTACACACTCAACAATAATATGTTAAATAGTTTTTTTAATCCCTGACATTGTCATAGGCAAACACTGACACGCTGCCCCCGAATAACATTCCCGGTGATGTAAAGTAAAAATATTCAGTTCATAAATACCATGAAAATAATGAGCTTCTGCTAAGGCAAGACGAAAAAGCATAAAATAATTAAATGGCGATTCCCGCTAGCGATTTTAAAAATAAAAAGTTTTCAAACAGAAGGCAGGAGCAGGCAATATTTATGAATTATTGATTATGGTGCTGTTGTAGAGAGAATGAATTTTGATTTTTTTTATTGTAGAAAATGCCTTTTTGACTAACCCTATTTTGAAAGTGACCAAACTAACATGCTCGGAATTTCCCTAACTCGTCTCTTGTACACACTTGCGGGAAATTTATTAGGATTCTTTGATCTGTGTCAAATCCCTATGATTTACGCAACTATGGTTGTGCATTACCCATTAACTGACTTTTGTAACATTTGCTATATGTATATACAATATTCGAAAGGTGTTTTCTCAAAACCTCACTTTGGCCATGTTTTTCTCATAAAATACGGCAAAATGAAAACTTTTAGGCCCATTTTCAAACGACTTTTACAATTATAATCATCGTCCAAACCTTTATAAATATATAATAAAAATCAGAATTATACAGAGATTCGACTGAAACCGTTAAGGAGTGTCACATAATGGATCTGAGAATGGGAAAAACGCGCGAGCCATTTTAGCACTAACTTTTGCTGTCAGGTGTCGTCGTGTGGGCCTCAACTGGACCACGGGCCGCGGGTTTGAGACCTCTGGCGGAGACTAACTGTTGATCTACTCTCGCGATACAAAGGGTTGTTCTTGGTACGAATGCTACCTTCTGCCCATTTGGCCAACACGTCACGTGGCGTAAACGCGTTCCTGCGCATGTCTTCCTAATTGCTTCTACCAGCCCAACGATTGGCCATAAATCTAGTTACCATTCAGTCTTGGGGGCCACTCAGACAAGTTTTGGCGCTTAAAACTTAAGTGCTCCTATTTTCAAACAATTTCACTGACTCGATACAGACCCGAATCCCCCGCACCACTTTTTTTGTTCAAACCCATCCCCCCATCCCCCCCCCCCCGTCCCCCGGCTTTCATCTCCAGTACAATCAAACTACGGAGTTCCCTTTGACCAAGCATTGTTTGTTTGTTTTTAAAAAGACATAAGGTTGGTTGATCATATAGAAAATGGAGCTTTATAGATCATTATAGTTTTAAGTATGATTAACATTTTTTTAAATCATTTATATTAACTTGCCTTTGGTTTCTGGCTGGCTGGAAAAATCTTCGGAGGGCTTTTCAACCCATTTCCCGTCAACTTATCAAGCTGAAACTTGGCGCATTGCCGTTGAAAACACATTCTAACAATTTTTCAGCTCGCCCCCAACCTCAACCATTAAAAATCAGTTTTTTTTTGTCTGCTTAAAGTGACGGTATATTCGGCAAAAAGCAGAGAGGTTTCATTTTCGTTTAAGACGGTGGCAAAAACCTTGTCCTGCTAGAGTCGGCACTAACCCTAGCTTTGCCATTGATTGTAAGGGGGTCAATTACGTGTGAAAAATGTCAACACATTGTCGGAAAATATTTGAATTTGTCTTGATGAGGGTTGGTGTAAAGGGGTTGTTCTTATAATAAAAACCCTTCGAATTGCAAGTTGCCTAGTGAATGTAACTAGTTGAGTTGATGTGTAAAGTGTGGTAATAAAGTTCATTTCAAAAACACGCTTCATCCCCAAAGGCTCGAAGCGCGGTACAAAGTCAACAAAAAACAAATCTATAATTTACCACATTTAAAACAAACGCAACACTACAAAAACTAATTACAAGCATAGGGTCGTTCAGATGCTTAACCCCCGCCCCCCCCCCCCTCTTTTCTTACATTGCTAGTAAGTTTATGAATGCCTTGACTCCAGTAGCTGTGTAAAGTCTGTGTAAGAAATTATCGAATTTCTGGAAGAGACAGCACTTACATTTTGTAAGGGATAGGTGGATAAGAAAGCAATGACATTTTGTAAGGGATAGGTGGATAAGACAGCAATTACATTATGTAAGGAAATGCTGGATGAGACAGCACTTACGTTATGTGAAAAATCGTAGGAGCAGACGCCTTGGTGCTCGGAACTGGAAGATGAATGGGGGGGGGGGGTTGTTTGAGCGGGCCATTAACGTCAGCGGCTGGAGGGTACCAGGAGTGGTCACGTGACTGTTCATGAGATAGGATAGACGACCTGAGTGGTCCGTATATGGGGCACATGACCTGACTGGTCAGTATATGGGATACACGACCTGGCTGGTCAGTATATAGGACACACGACCTGATTGGTCAATGTATATGACATACGGACTCGCTGGTCAGTAGTATTTAGGACACACGTACTCACTGGTCGGTATAAAGGACACATGGCCTGACTGGATATTACACAGGACAAAAGAACTGACCGGTCAGTATATAGGAAACGCGACCTGAGTGGTTATTATACAGGCCAAATGGACTGACTGGTATTTGGAATACACGAATTGACTGGTCGTTCAGAGAGCACCATTCTAAAGCAGAACTAGTTAGTCCATTACCAGCATTTCAAAGAGATGTTAGCATTGTCTGCAATTACATACAAGTTCCACGACATATTATTTTGGTTATTGCAAAGTCTTTTAAATTAACTTCACTTTTTGTTTGTGGCTGGCAAAGTCTTCGTAGGTTAAATTGACCCACTTCCCACCGAGCTATCGTGCTGAAACTTGGCACAAAGACGCGTATCCAATGACCTCACATTTTATAAAATTTTCAGCCTTACCTCTGAACCCCAACCCTCGAAAATCCTTTTTTTTCTGTTTTTCAAAGGCAAAATGGAGGAAATATAATGACGCCGACGTCACGAAATAAAATTCACGATAACTGCGGCAAATAAGAATATTTTTAAAAAAAATTCTATCACGTGCATTTGGTGTGTAACATTTTCTTACGGTTTTCTGAAAATGGTGATGAAATAATTCTGTGGCGCAAAAGCAGGTGGGGGGGGGGGCATTAGAATATTAATATATATAGTTCATGTGTGAAAAAATGGTGCGGTTGCCACCCTTTGTGTGTGTGTGGGGGGGGGGGGGTTGAAAGCACCATTGGTATTCTTATAAAGTGCGCTACCTGTATGCATGTTTGGTCAAATGTTCAACACACTCACCCCCTCCCCAAATTGCTTGAATTGACATTTTATAATTGATTTTGACGACCAATATTGTAATTGGGCTGTTGAATTTGTTTTTTTTAAAAAGAAGCTGTAACGTTTAAAAGACGCTTCCGAACAAATACTTGTTCTATTCGACTACTACAGAACGATGATATTAAATCCATTACAGTGTTTACAAGAACTGTGACAAAATGTCGATTTTCATTCATAACAAATCTGGAAGACATCAGTAAATCATGTCGACACACTAATGTGTCACGACACACTAATGTGTCACGACACACAAGTTTAAACCAAAAAAAAAAAAAAAAAAAAAAAAAATTTTCATTCATAACAAATCTGGAAGACATCAATAAATCATGTCGACACACTAATGTGTCACGACACAATAATGTGTCACAACACACAAGTTTAAACCAAAAAAAAAAAAAAAAAAAAAAACTACACAGTCGGCGTGAAGACCTGATTGAGCAGATGTCCCAACCTCCAAATATTTCATAACGTCGTGACCCGATGGTTCAGTCCCGGGATCCGGTGGCGGCCGGGCAACCACACAGAGATAAGCACGGAGGAGGGGGGGAGGGGGAAGGGAGGGGGGCACAGATGGGAGAATAAATGGAAGTGTCTTGTATACAAGGGGGAGATAAATAGCCCTGATGGCTGGAGAAAATGCAGATTGAAAAAACATACGCTACACTACAAGTGAATACGAGTTATCACCCCTTACAAGCTGATGCCAACAGCCAAGTAAAAAAAGAAAAAGAAAAAACAAAAATCTCCCATCTTTAAGATGTTTTCTTGTTTGTGAATAATTTTAAAGGCTGATGTGCTTAATCTTCGTGGCTAATGTTCTGAACATCCGAGGGGGTTTAATCTGAAGATTTAACTAACACATGGAAAGGAGGGGATTTAAATGAATGCATTGAACTTCATTTAATGAATGAGGTAACACTTGGAAAAACATTGCGCAATTTACTGCACTCTTAACAATAAAGGAACTGCGTGTGAAGTTTACAAACGGTGTATATTAGAGAGTTTGTTTTAGTGGGTTAGAGAAAGATGGGAATAGTGAACAGATGCAGAGAAAGCCATAGTAAGGGTCTGACTTAATTTCTTTAAAAATGTAGGATAACCAAACCCGAAAAAACATTAAAAATGAGCCCAACGTTTTATATATAGGCTTTACCTGCTATATATTCTTGCTTGCTACTGCAGCTCTCTCCTGAAATCTTATCCATACTAGTATTATGATTTATATGTCACGATGATATTTAGGTCATGGCTCAATAGGAAGAGTAAAGCAGGCCAAGAATGAGAACAGGAAAAGCTACGTTTATTTACATATCCCCACAAGAGCGAATACGAGTTTAAAAATGAACAAAACAATTGAGTGTAGACAACATCAAACAATCGCATATGATCCCCTCCCCCATATGATCCTTAGTCCCATATGAAAACACACCCCCATATGATCCCCACTCCTATATGATAACACACCCCCATATGATCCCCACTCTCATATGATCACACACCCCCATATGATCCCTACTCCCATATGATCACACACCCCTCTATGATCCCCACTTCCATATGATCACACACCCCTATATGATCCCCACTCCCATATGATCACACACCCCCATATGACCCCCACTACCATATGATCACACACCCCTATATGATTCCCACTCCCATATGATCACACACCCCTATATGATCCCCACTCCCATATGATCACACAACCCCATATGATCCCCACTCCCATATGATCACACACCCTTATATGATCCCCACTCCCATATGATCACACAAGCCCATATGATCACCACTCCCATATGATCACACAACCCCATATGATCCCCACTCCCATATGATCACACACCCTTATATGATCCCCAATTCCATAAAATCAAACACCCCAATATGATCTCCACTCCCATATGATCACACACCACCCATATGACCCCATTCCCATATGATCACACATCCCTATATGATCCCAGCTCCCATATGATCACACACCACCCATATGACCCCCACTCTCATATGATCACACAACCCCATATGATCCCCACTCCCATATGATCACACACCCCAATATGATCCCCAATCCCATAAAATCACACACCCCAATATGACCCCCACTCCCATATGATCACACACCCCTATATGATCCCCACTCCCATATGATCACACACCACCCATATGACCCCCACTCCCATATGATCACACACCCCTATATGATCCCAACTCCCAAATGATCACACACCCCTATATGATCCCAGCTCCCATATGATCACACACCACCCATATGACCCCCACTCCCATATGATCACACACCACCCATATGACCCCCACTCCCATATGATCACACATCCCTATATGATCCCCCGCCCAATATAATCCAACACCCACTCGATCCCAACCCTTATGATTTCAGCTCCTGCATGATCCCATCCACATATGATACGCTCTCCATATAATCCAACACCATATGATCCCACAACACCCATAAGATCCCCCATGCCGTATGATCTGTTGACCTCCATATGATTCCACCTCCCTTATGATCACACGCTCATATGATAACACCCTTCTTAGATCCCACCTCCCATATGATCCCCCACGCCATATGATCTGTCACCCTCCATATGAACCCCCAACCCAATATGATTCCCGCCCCAAAATAATCTCAACCTCATTTGATCCCAAACCCATATGACCCCTCACCCGCCCCCATACAAATCTACCTCAGGAAAACCGTGTGATTTGTTATAGGAGTATTTACGATGAACCTTTTGTGAACTAGATGGAGGCAGTGGTCAGCGGTCCCACATTTCTGCCGCAAAAGTCCAACACATCAGCACATCTATCAGCGCTCTACATTGTATGAGCTCATGCAGCATGCAGGCACGATGAAAGGCTCAACGACCCCCTTCAGCCCTGGTCGACTTATCACCACCGGACCAGGCGACTGATCAGCTGTGTGAGCTGATACGTTGACCTTTCGAGGGCAAATAAATGGTGTGAATCCACTGGTCGGGTTCTGAGGCTGAACGAGAATCACTGCCGCGGTCACGGGAGACAAGACCGTTCCTTAACACATCACCTTCAACTTCAACGCTCTGACCGACCAGTTCATCCAACATGTCATGAATTTATAACGGAACAACAACAAAATTTGCTTCAAAAGTTTGCCCCGAATACAACATCCCATTTGACTTCTCATTTCAAATCATGAAACATCCTGATCAAATGATGTTAAGAAATAGTGTTGTCAGTATGTGGTCTATTCAATAGGGCTTGTCATTTAATGGCGGAAATCTATTAATAGAACTGATGTCATCATTACTCATCATATTTCCTGAAATGAGACTCCATTGCGCGAACGGCTTATGTAACAGCAATTCTAGATACACAAGGATCGTCCAGCGATATGCTGGAACACACTATAAGCTGCCATGTTTTAAGCAATATTTGTCCGCCGACCTTCTAAAAATAGTGAGCAATGACGTTTTCCGGTCTGAGAAATGACAAAGCCTATTGCAATCTGAAGCGGTGAAACGACTTTTCGTCTATGCCGCCAGTAAAATATCAGAGACTTCACATCACTACTACTTATCGGGTTAAGGGGTTGACTGACGCTACATACTATCGAATGCGTACTGCCAACTGTCTGTTGTAATCACGCATTTCAATCGAAGTTATTTGGTCAGCTACAAAATATACAATTTTTAATGACAAGAAAAGAATCCTAATTTATACTAAATGTATTCAATGTAATACTAAATTTATTCACTATAATACTAAAAGTATTCACTATAATACTAGATTTATTCACTATAATACTAAATTTGTTCACAATGATTCTAAATTTATTCACTATAACAATAAATGTATTCACTAAACCGTTTTATTTTTTTACTATAATACTGAATTTATTCATGATAATACTAAATGTATTCACTATAATAATAAATTTATTCACTATAAAGCTAAATGTAAATACACTATGTCCACGCTATGTTATTTTCATAGTACCAATATATCTCATTTTATAGAGAATATTTTAAGCTTAGTACATCCTCCTCATATTTATAATACATAGTAAAGCTCTCACTCCATGTCTGATATTTATGTTGTAAATTTCATCCATCACTCCTCTTACAACCTCTATTCTTTACAGTCCAGCAATAGCATCAGCACACACATCTGCTCACCCCAGTCCAGCCATAGCATCAGCACACACATCTGCTCACCCCAGTCCAGCCATAGCATCAGCACACACATCTGCTCACCCCAGTCCAGCCATAGCATCAGCACACACATCTACTCACCCCACTACACCTATAGAATCCTCAACACATCTGCTCACCCCAGTCCAACCATAACATCAGCACACACATCTGCTCACCCCACTCCACCTATAGAATCCTCAACACATCTGCTAACCTCAGTCCAGCCATAGCCTCAGCACACACATGTACTCACCCCACTCCACCTATAGAATCCTCAACACATCTGCTCACCCCAGTCCAACCATAGCATCAGCACACACATCTGCTCACCCAAGTCCAACCATAGCATCAGCACACACATCTGCTCACCCCAGTCCAGCCACAGCATCAGCACACATATCTGCTCACCTCAGTCCAGCCATAGCATCAGCACACCCATCTACTCACCCCACTCCACCTATAGAATCCTCAACANCCCACAGCATCATCCACTCGCCAGAGTCCACCCCTAGCATCACCAACTCCCCACAGTCCACCCCTAGCATCACCAACTCCCTACAGTCCACCCATAGCATCACAATTCTCTACAGTCCACCCATAGCATCACCAACTCTCTAAAGTCCACCCATAGCATCACCAACTCTCTACAGTCCACCCATAGCATCACCAACTCTCTACAGTCCACCCATAGCATCACCAACTCTCTACAGTCCATTCATAGCATCACCAACTCTCTGCAGTCCACCCATAGCATCACCAACTCTCTACAGTTCACCCATAGCATCACCAACTCTCTACAGTCCACCCATAGCATCACCAACTCTCTACAGTTCACCCATAGCATCACCCACGGTGATATAAATAGATTCAGGGACAATTTAATCTGGGAGCCTATAAACAGGTCCTAGCCATTCTACTTATGTCCAGTGCTGGTCACTAAATCACATGTTATGGTCAGCACACCCGAGAGAGCGATGATTATGCGCCGAGAGACCTGACATATGAACCAGGGGCGTCGGCAGCCCGCTCTGAGCGAAAATCTAATATCTCAAAATCAGACCTTTGTGTTTTCTTATTGTAATCTTTAGAGATTCCTTAATTTTTTTTAATACAAGTCTCAATTTGACTCAATTTAATTTGAAAGAAAATTTCAGAAATAGAGCGAGAGAGAGAGAGAGAAACAGAGAGAGAAATAGAGAGAGAGAGAGAGAGAGAGAGAGATGAGAGATATAAAGAGAGATTCGTAAATCGTTTACTAAAGAAAACTTTAGATAATAGAGCGTGCGAGAGATAGAAAGAGAGAGAGAAAGGAGGGTTGATGGAGAGAAGGTTTCATATAGTTGATGTAATTGTATGTTATGTGGGTGAATGTATTTGTGAAAAATAAAGAGGGAGTGAGAGAGAGTAACACATAGAGAGAGAGAGAGAGAGAGGGAGAGGGAGAGAGAGATAAAGAGAGAGAAAGAGAGAGAGAGAGAGAAAGAGTGTGAAAGAAATGGAGAATGGTTTTTGCGACACACATAGAGAGGCATATGGAGATAGAGAGAAAGTTTTGGTGAATGACGACATGTCAAGAGTGGGATGAATAATGGTGCGGGTGAATATGACCAAAGATTGACAAGCTCTAATCGATAGTGGCTCATGGATGAATGGATGAGTGGCTCATGGGCGAATGGATTATTCCATCGATGGATTGAGTGCTAATATCTGATACCCCCCCCCACGTCCACCCTCTTCCCACCCCACCCTCCTTCTCACTGAATCAACTCATGCCTTAATAAAGAGACGGAGCGCCCCTAGACAACCAATAACATTTGGTCACGGATGGCGCACCGGCAACGGGAGCCCCTGTCAAAATACACTACGTTTAATTTCTACCGTTCCGTCATAGAGGAGTTAGGGAACTTATGATGACGTCATCCTATGTCAACTTTCCTACCATTGTGTCATGAAGGTACCTTATGATGACGTCATTGTTCGTCGAATTTTCATCCATTTGTCATGGGGGCCTTATGGGCCTTAGCACGTGAATGCACGTGACGAATTTAAAAAAAAAAATTTCATAATCGTTTCCTATTGCACCCATTTTGGTGCTTAATGTTTGTCTTTGCCTCTCCTTCCCCCCTCTATTGTTATCTTGTCTTTATATCACTCCAATGATTTTAGTTGGTATAAACTAGGTCATATTTTTTTTCCAAAATCGCGATGCCGATTCCCACAACAATGAGACAGCATACTGAATAAAGGTGAAGAAACAAACCGACTATGCATAAGGGATAGCATTAATTGGTAAGTTTCAGGCGAGTCGTCTCTAAATGGTTGATAGTGGATACACAATATTTTAAGGCAAAGTAAGGGTCAACTAAAATATCATTAAAAAAAATAATGAATAAATCTTGCAGTGTTCGCTGTTGCAGTGGGAAAGTAATCCACCGGCCTGCTAAACTTTTTTAAAAAGTTTGGGAACCACTGTTCTAAGACGCCAGTTTTCAACGACAGAGTCAAAGGTCAGCTCTTTAAGTGACACATCGGTGACATCCCTATCAACATCCACTTGTATCTTTCCGTCCACAAAGTCCATGACATCCCTATCAACATCCACTTGTATCTTTCCGTCCACAAAGTCCATGACATCCCTATCAACATCCACTTGTATCTTTCCGTCCACGACGTCCATGACATCCCTATCAACATCCACTTGTATCTTTCCGTCCACGACGTCCATGACACCCATATCAACATCCACTTGTATCTTTGCGTCCACGAAGTCCATTCGTTTCCTGTTCCGGTTGAATGCAACCAAACGAAATCACAAACCGGAAACCTAAGACATACCGCCATGTTTTTTTTTAGAACGTTGGCCTCTTTGTTCCTGATGGGGAAATATGTCCGCTGTGCGCTAAACCCAAATTTGGCTCACCAACAAATCACAGAGGCGCTATTATTTTATTGATATCCCCCTTGCTGAAGTTGTTTTTGTTGTTGTTGTTTTGGGGTTTTTTTTTGCGATGGGCGTCATGGCGGCTGCCGCCCCCCCCCCCACACATGCTGACATTTGACGTGCAAATGTACAGCAGATGCACACTAATAATCATACCCACACACCCCTCTTCCCTTTTCTGTATGCGCCAGGGGGATAGAAGCAATGCAAAAAAAAAATTGCATAATATTGGTGTTGTGTACGCCTTCTCTTATTCGGTCATCCCCGTTCTCGTGAATAATCCACTTAATAGCATGGTGGATTTTGGGGCAAGGAGGGGGGATCGTTTATTCCTATGAATGATTGATTGATAAAATATCGAGCAAAGTTGATGGGTTTCATTGATGTTGGGGGCGATTTAAGGTGGGCTAATTGAGGTCTTCCAAGTCTTGGATTAGGATATTTATCCCGGATTGTACTTGGATTAGGATATATAACCCGGACTGTACTTGGATTAGGATGTATATCCCGGATTGTACTTGGATTACTCAGTTTAAGTTTAAAATAGACATTGTTTTCGAATATACTATTTAATATAATAAATTCTAATGGCATAAATATTTGTTTTTAAAAAAACACTCGATACAGAAAGTAATCCAAAATTAATGGATTTCTAAGACATCATACACAAAGAGCGGGATGCAGTGGGACATTGTGCCTGTTTTATAATGTTTTCTGTGCGTCCTGTCAGTACATTCGTACGCATTTTCACATAACAAAAAACGAAGATATACTAACAACGTTGCGCCTCCATTAAATCCTGGGGACGTATGCTAATGTAGCTAAAACTGGGATACACTAGACGCATGGTACTATAGCTAAAACTGGGATACACTAGACGCATAGTACTATAGTTAAAACTGGGATACACTAGACGCATGGTACTATAGCTAAAACTGGGATACACTAGACGCATGCTGCTGTAGCTAAAACTGGGATACACTAGACGCATGCTACTGTAGCTAAAAGTGGGAAACACTAGACGCATGCTACTGTAGCTAAAACTGGGATGCACTAGACGCATAGTACTATAGCTAAAACTGGGATACACTAGACGCATAGTACTATAGCTAAAACTGGGATACACTAGACGCAATCACAGTGAAATGAGAGGTAGCAACGATGAAATTTCATGGACACATTTTTGAAGGAAAAAAGTAGTTTTAAATCGCTGTAAAAAAGTGAAGGCTTCACACATTACTGTTTCATTCATTGTTTCCCATTGCGCTGTAAGGTGTGTGACTCTAAAAGCGTTATGACTTTAGAAGCAGATTGTGATAATATTTCCATTTTGCTTATAAACAGACGCTAATTTTTCCTAACATTATTTTGTAAAGTTTTTTTTCTGTACATAGGTCTCAGTGTAGTAGACACTCAAAAAATCTAGATGTTCATAGATCAGTTCTAGATGTTCATAGATCAGTTCACCTAGATGTTCATACATCAGTTCACCTAGATGTCCACACATCAGTTCACCTAGATGTTCACACATGAGTTCACCTAGATGTTCACACATGAGTTCACCTAGATGTTCATACATCAGATCGCCTAGATGTTCATACATCAGATCACCTAGATGTTCATACATCAGATCACCTAGATGTTCATACATCAGATCATCTAGATGTTCATACATCAGAACACCTAGATGTTCATACATCAGATCACCTAGATGTTCATACATCAGATCACCTAGATGTTCATACATCAGATCACCTAGATGTTCATACATCAGATCACCTAGATGTTCATACATCAGATCACCTAGATGTTCATACATCAGATCACCTAGATGTTCATACATCAGATCACCTAGATGTTCATACATCAGATCACCTAGATGTTCATACATCAGATCACCTAGATGTTCATACATCAGATCGCCTAGATGTTCGTACATCAGATCACCTAGATGTTCATACATCAGATCACCTAGATGTTCATACATCAGATCACCTAGATGTTCATACATCAGATCACCTAGATGTTCATACATCAGATCATCGTATATTTTGATCACAATTTTCCTTCACATTATTGATGACACACTCTAGCAACAACCTGATTCCTTTCAACACAACAGTGCACTCCACATTGCACATCAAGCTGATGTTGAACCAAAGGAATAATCTCCCTTTACCGGAAGTCATCCCATAATGCCATTTAACGCCCACTTCGCCCGTCAGATGATATTCGCGAGAGCGCCCTAAAGGTCAACATGCGCATGCGCCGCCAAGGGAAGTAGCTCACTCCCATTATATGTAATGAATTAATTCCAAACGGATTTTTACCGCCATATAGTTCGACATCACAGTTGCTGGAGTCGAAATTCGGTTATCTAGTGTCGGTGGGGGGAAGGGGGGGTGGGTGTCAACATGATGGAGAAAACTGTGGATAGATCTTGTGTGCTCAATGTCGCGCAGGTGTAAAATGTGGTGCAGTGTGGTGCAAGTGTGAATCGTGGTGCAGTGTTCTATTGTGGTGTTATTGTGTACTGGGGTGCAGTTGTGTAATGTGATGTGATTTGTTATCCTGTGTTCGTATGTGTCCTCTATTGTACTTTACTAAGACCATTCACCATATTATTACGTCACCTCAGTGGTATGTCTAAGACAGATTTAAGGGTCACTTTACTTTTCATTACAGTGAAATCAAACTTTTGGCTTTGATGGTTTTTTTAAAAATATATTATTTGATGTTAACCCTCTTTTACATTAGAGAAATTACGTGTGTTTGCTTGAATTTTTCTTGTAAAAACTAAAATGATCAGACTTTGAGTAATGCCATTTCCATGAGTCCTCCTAGCTTTCATCAGCATCAGTGGCACTACAGCCCACGAAGGGCCCTGGCATGCTCCACCACATGCTTTCATCCAGAGCGATCCATGGTTCTCCGCCTTCATGCGTCAATCCCCGAACTGCTATCAATCCTTCTCTACATCGTCGATCAATGTTTTTTTATTATTATTTTGTTTTTACTGCAAACCCTGTTCCTAAGGTGTTTGTGTCGTTTCCACACTCCTTAGTACTTAGGATATCCGAGTCTTTCCATCGGATCTCCACATTTTTGTTGAAGCACAGGTCGAAAAAAAAATAAAAAAATTATGAGTCCGTTTATTCGTATCAGGTTTAGCTTTTGTAACACTTGATTTTTTACTTGTGTGACAGGGTCGTCAAATCTCTGCACAACCGTCTGGAGGGGGGGGGGCTGCCCCTTGCAGCTCTCGGGGAAGCTGCCGTTGTATTGGGTCGGGTCCCTAGCCCATGTGGATCCCTCCACTTCCTACAAGGCAGTAGGTCCATTTTGGTCCACCCCGAGTATTTTTATTTCCCCGGTACCCTCCATATCTGGTGGGCTTTCCACTATCCGCCATTCAGGGAGGCGCTAAATGGAAGATCAGGATCTTCTCACACCAGGATCTTCTCACGAGAATGTTTGATAACCTTACAATGGCAATTAAAGAATACCCTCAGTAAAATTGCTGCCTTCAAGGTTTAACCCTCAGAAAGAATGACCAGCAGGCCTAGAGTTTATTTCGAAGAAGAATTTCAAAGAAAATATTGAAATCGCTAGATAACACTCTTCCTATACGTCTTTCAGTTTGTTTAAGACACATCAGACATCACCGGGAACAATCTGTACACAAGGGAGATCATAACAGATGATATCGCCCTTGACCAAAAAAAACATTTGTCAATCACGAGAGGTCCCCTTGGTTACCGCTGCAGTGTGTTACATCTTTGATTACTCTATTTTCTGTACACGAGATAGAGTTTACAATCAGATAACATACATGAAAAAAAGGAGTAAAAAAACAAAAACAAAAACAACCAATGCCGCCTTTATTTTGAAAGAGAAAAATCTTTGTAAAGCTTTGAAGATAAATGGAAATTTCTCTGAAAATGTCCACCCGTCAGTCTTTCCAGAGCTACCGAGTGGAACACAATTATAAAGCAATCGTAATTTAAAGATAATTTTATTCTTCTAAACCATACAGTGCTATTAAAATTTAACAAAAACAGGGCAAAACTACTGATTTTTGTTCTATATCTCCTATTCCTCTCCCACTTCCTCCCTCTATCTATCCATCCATCCATCCAACCATCCATCAATCCATCCATCCACCCATCCACCCATCCACCCATCGATCCATCGATCCATCCATCCCTCCTTCCATCCATCCATCCATCCATCCATCCATCCATCCATCCGTCAGTCCATCCATCTATCTATCTATCTATCTATCTATCTATCTATCTATCTATCTATCTATCTATCTATCTATCTATCTATCTATCTATCTATCTATCTATCTATCTATCTATCTATCTATCTATCTATCTATCTATCTATCTATCTATCTATCTATCTATCTATCTATCTATCTATCTATCTATCTATCTATCTATCTATCTCTCTATCTATCTCTCTATCTCTCTATCTATCTATCTCTCTATCTATCTATCTATCTCTCTCCTCTCTCTCTCTATCTTTTTCTCTCTCTCTATCTCCCGCTCTCCCGCTCTCCCCGATCTCTCTCCCTCTCACCCCCTCTCACTCTGTCCCTCTCCTTCTCTATCTCCCTTTCTTTCTCTTAATATAAATGGTGAGAGCAGTTTCTCTTCTTACTCATCCTTTCAACAGTTTTCTTTCCCTTGAGCCAAGAATCTAATCTTTCGAAAAAAAAATACCTTTAATCTTTTCTGTGAAAAATTAGTTTAACACAAGAAAAAAAATGATCTTGAATGATACCACTTTAAATTTTGAAAGAATATTGCATATTTCTTCTGACATCCTAGCCACACCGACTCACTCCTGACCCATTGTTGCTACTTTGGTACCACTTTACAAAGTCAATCATTTAAACTATATGAAAGTCATAGTAACCCATATGGATTTGATTTGCTGGTTACATTTTTTTTTTTAAAATGCATACGTTGTTGGTGGCGGTCGTACACCAAAGTAATGAAACACACCGGGGAGATGAACGATGAGAGATTGGTGACTTTGGTCGTCGTCATGGCAATCAATATAATGGGGCGATAATCCTCAATATAATCTTTTCATACTACAGCTGTTACAATAATATCGTGCTAGTCGTGAGTGGGGAGAGGGGAGTGGGTGGGGGGATAAGTAAAATACAAAAACGAGCACTGTTAGTGGTAGAAGTAGTTGGACTATGTGACCAGGATCATAAATATCTAAAAAAAAAGGGGGGGAGGGGGGGTAAATAAAGAATTCAAGAACAAAATGGTTTTAGTGTTAAAAACCTGAGTGCTCGACATATACTTATGACACTTGGACAATAACACGTGCATCTCCGGTGAATAAGAAGTGGGTGCTGTAGCATATTGTTAAACTGCAGCATATTGTCAAACCGTAACATATTGTCAAACTGTAGCACTTTGTCAAACTGTAGCATAATGTCAAACCGTAGGATATTGTCAAACTTTAGCATATTGTCATACTGTAGGATATTGTCAAACCGTAGCATATTGTCAAACAGTAGCATTTTGTCAAACTGTAGCATATTTTAAAACCGTAGCATTTTGTCAAACCGTAGCATTTTGTCAAACTGTAGCACATTGTCAAACAATAGCACTTTGTCAAACTGTAGCACATTGTCAAACCATAACATTTTGTCAAACTGTTGCACATTGTCAAATCATAGCATTTTGTCAAACTGTAGCATATTGTCAAACCATAGCATATTGTCAAACTGTAGCGTACATTATAATAAGATAAACCAATAATACGTGTTTAAAATATCCTAAAACTGTCCAATTAAATATGATACTTTTTATAGTTTTTTAAATATTTTTTAATAACTCAAAATCCATTATAATTAACGCTATTCAAGATTTCTTTTTAACTGTTTCGAATAATTTTTGTACTTAATAAAAAGTATTGCTAACGTCCTTTCCTTTCTGTTGAGACAGTGAGGGGGGGGGGGCAAAATACTTGCCCCGGGCCTAATGCATCGCGTTGTACTGTTAAATGCGGCTGCAAGACCTTCCGGGAAAATTGTTTTATTAAAATATACAAACTGTAAATGATGTGTTTGAATGATGAGCTTAAATGAAGATCTTCAGCAGTAAGATTTAATGATGAGATTTAAGAATGAGCTTTAATGATGAGATTTAATGATGACATTCAATGATGACAATTAATGATGAGCATTACTAATGAGATTTAATGGTGAGATTTAATGATGACATTTAATGATGACATTTAATGATGACATTTAATGATGACATTTAGCGATGACATTTAATGATGAGGTTTAATGATGATCATTAATGTTGAGATTTAATGGTGACATTTAATGATGATATTTAATGATGCTATTTAATGATGAGCTTTAATGGTGATATTTAATGATGCTATTTAATGATGAGTTTTAACTGCTTCAATAATTAATCCTCCCAGTTTAGTTTTTTGTCGGACTTTAATAACAATAACAGCAATAATTTCAAAAAAATAACTTTTTTTTTTTTAAAATACAAAATTGTCACTGATCAAATATTGACATACTCACTTGTTTCGGATAATGTATTGTTTCTCGTAAGTTTGGATGAACAGGAAGTTATTTAGATCAGTGGTTCCCAAACGTTTAAGTTTGGCGGACCGGTGAACAAGTTTCGAAATTTTACAAGGGACCGGTGCATGATTTATTTTTATACTTTTATTTCTATTTGAAAATAAATATTTATATTATTGGGACCGTTGAAGGTCCCCGGACCGCCATTTGGGGACCACTGATTTATATATTGTATGTCATTCGTAGAGAAATCAAGTGAACGACATTAAATGGCAGTCTGTGTATTTTCATTATCGGTCCTTTTATATCAAACAATATCTTAATATTGACTCAACAGATCAGAGTGGAAGATGAATGTGAAGTGAATGAGTTATATGACAATTATGTTTGCTTTAGTTGCTAGAGATTTATTTCCTGCTGTGTCTATATGTCCAGTTAATAAAATTGTGTCTGATGCGACTTCATGATTTTCTTGCCTCGTACTTTAAATAATCCTTGACGTATGTGAATGTGGATTTTCAAATACTACAACATAATCATACAGCAATAATGACAAGAAACAAACGTTATTATTCGAAGTTGTTACACAACTCAACTTGGAGTCAGCGTTCGAAGCTACTCTTCAATGGCGTATGTTAAAACTATACTAAAAGACTTTTGTTAAAAATATGCGGCCCCATAAGAGATGCCACCTCTGTTTTAAAGATAGATTCAATACTGGATTATGAACATTAAAAAGTAAAGATAAACTTCATATAATATGTGAATTGATTTAGTTTTTCTAAGAATGTTTAGATTAGAGTCTCAAGATTTTATGGGCGGGGTAAAGCACAGATGACAATACAATAACAACATAATAGTGATGTTTTGAAGGAGAGCAGGCATGACATACGATGTGGCCCCGGTCCTGCCAGATGATCGCCGTCCGTTTAATTGATCAAATAGCCCAGTCTAACAGCCGTTATCAAATGATAAATAATTAAAACATGTCCGCTTGTGACCGAGTAGTATGGCAGAGGTGAACAGAAGCTTCCTGGAGATAGCGACGGAGAACAGCCATTGGAATTCTCGTCAGCTAGGAATGGACGGAGAACAGCACCGTGTTAGACAGCCATTGGAATTCTTGTCAGCTAGGAATGGACGGACATGGAAATAAAAAGAAAAACATATGAATTTAAAGAAACGGAGCTTAGCTAGGAAGAGAAAATGGAATGGATTATCAGAAGAAAAAAATATAGGAGACGAATGAAAGAAAGGGGGCAGAATACATAAGGATGCTGGTGAGAGATTGAGAGAAGCGAGAAGACATAATCGGATATGGATGGGATCGATATTTTCAGAGTGACAGAAGAAGGAGAATAAACAATCATTTTAGTGAAATAGAAGCAGAAAGAGAATTATAATCTAACAAAAGTGAAACGAAAGTTAATGTATTGAAGGCAAATTGGTGGATTGAAAGCACGTTGGTGGATTGAAGGCAAATTGGTGTATTGAAAGCAAGTTGTTGTATTGAAGGCAAGTTGGTGTATTGAAGGCAAATTGGTGGATTGAAAGCAAGTTGTTGTATTGAAGTCAAGCTGGTGTAATGGAGGCAAGTTGGTGAATTAAAGGACAGTAGTTGTATTAAAGGCAAGTTGTTGTATTGATGGTAAGTTGGTGTAATGGAGGCAAGTTGATGAATTGAAGAATGGTTGTTATATTGAAGGCAAGTTGTTGTATTGAAGGCAAGTTGGTGTATTGAAGGTAAATTGTTGTATTGAAGGCAAGTTGTTGTATTGAACGCAAGTTGGTGTATTGAAAGCAAGTTGTTGTATTTAAGGCAAGTTGGTGTAGTGAAATCAAGTTGTTTTATTGAAGGCAAGTTGTTGTATTGAAAGCAAGTTTGTGTATTGAAGGCAAGTTGCTGTATTGAAAGCAAGTTGCTGTATTGAAGGCAAGTTGGTGTAATGGAGGCAAGTTGATGAATTGAAGAATGGTTGTTATATTGAAGGCAAGTTGTTGTATTGAAGTCAAGCTGGTGTAATGGAGGCAAGTTGGTGAATTAAAGGACAGTAGTTGTATTAAAGGCAAGTTGTTGTATTGATGGCAAGTTGGTGTAATGGAGGCAAGTTGATGAATTGAAGAATGGTTGTTATATTGAAGGCAAGTTTTTGTATTGAAGGCAAGTTGGTGTATTGAAGGTAAATTGTTGTATTGAAGGCAAGTTGTTGTATTGAACGTAAGTTGGTGTATTGAAAGCAAGTTGTTGTATTGAAGGCAAGTTGGTGTATTGAAGGCAAGTTGGTGTATTGAAGGCAAGTTGTTGTATTGAAAGCAAGTTTGTGTATTGAAGGCAAGTTGCTGTATCGAAAGCAAGTTGCTGTATTGAAGGCAAGTTGGTGTAATGGAGGCAAGTTGATGAATTGAAGAATGGTTGTTATATTGAAGGCAAGTTGTTGTATTGAAGTCAAGCTGGTGTAATGGAGGCAAGTTGGTGAATTAAAGGACAGTAGTTGTATTAAAGGCAAGTTGTTGTATTGATGGCAAGTTGGTGTAATGGAGGCAAGTTGATGAATTGAAGAATGGTTGTTATATTGAAGGCAAGTTGTTGTATTGAAGGCAAGTTGGTGTATTGAAGGTAAATTGTTGTATTGAAGGCAAGTTGGTGTATTGAAGGCAAGTTGGTGTATTGAAGGCAAACTGTTGTATTGAAGGCAAGTTGGTGTATTGAAGGCAAGTTGGTGTATTGAAGGCTATTTGGTGTATTGAAGGCTAGTTGTTGTATTGAAAGCAAGTTGGTGTATTGAAGGAAAGTTGTTGTATTGAAGGCAAGTTGGTGTATTGAAGGCAAGTTGGTGTATTGAAGGCAAGTTGGTGTATTGAAGGCAAGTTGGTGTATTGAAGGCTAGTTGGTGTATTGAAGGCAAGTTGGTGTATTGAAGGCAAGTTGGTGTATTGAAGGCAAGTTGGTGTATTGAAGGCAAGTTGGTGTATTGAAGGCAAGTTGGTGTATTGAAGGCAAATTGTTGTATTGAAGGCTAGTTGTTGTATGGAAGGCAAGTTGGTGTATTGAAGGCAAAATGTTGTATTGAAGGCAAGTTGGTGTATTGAAGGCAAGTTGTTGTATTGAAGGCAAGTTGGTGTATTGAAGGCAAGTTGGTGTATTGAAGGC
>CAXITT010000093.1:263175-327327 GCA_964033795.1 Lymnaea stagnalis | reverse complement strand
AAAAAAAAAAAAAAAAAAAAAAAATAAAAAAAAAAAAAAAAAAAAAAAAAAAAAAAAAAAAAATAAAAAAAAAAAAAAAAAAAAAAAAAAAAAAAAAAAAAAACAAAAAAAAAAAAATGAAAGAACGACAGAAAGAAAAAAAAAAGGAAGAAAGAGAGGTAACGTCGGAACATTAAAACGCAGAATTGGAATAAATTGATTATAGAGAATGTTAGAAATCAACAGAGAAGAAAACAGAGAATCAAACGAATGTAAGAAAAGAGAATCATTAAGGTAAAGGGAGTGAAGAATTAAAAGAAGGTGAGAGGTAGAATGAAGAGTGAAAGATCGTGAACAAAGTAAAACAATGAGAGGGCATTGAAAACATATGTAAAGGAAAGGAGGTTTCGTCGGTTAACAGAAAAGGAAGTTATCGAGAAAGACGTATAAAATGGATAGATTGATTGATTGGATATGTGGAAAGAATGGATAGGTTGGTGGAAAAGATAGGTGAAAAGATTGGATAGGTTGGTGGAATGGATAGGTGAAAGGAATGATGGAGAGGACAAAATCTAGAAAACGAAAACAGTCGGATACCCCATGGTGTCCGAGAAGAGAAGTGGACTGTTATCGAATAGAAACATTACTACAATGTTGGTAGTGGCGGTTAACGTTGGGTCCCGTTGGACTGCCCGATGTTGGTAGTGGCGGTTAACGTTGGGTCCCGTTGGACTGCCCGGCTGGGGCCGACAGTAAAACGTCGGGTCGGGAAGGAAATGTTTTATTGTCAGGAGTTACAAAAATTTCTCGGATTCCCATGGACATGAAAACAAATTGGTCCGTTTTAGTGTTGGGGGCTACGGTTCTTCAACACGTTATGTTGGCAGTAGAATAGGAGAGGCGAGTGGGGGGGGGAGGGTAGAGTGGAAGGAGGTCACGGTGGTGGATGAGGGTGGTAAATTATTAGAGGTTGGGTAGCTGCATCGGCGTTGACTTGGAAGCTGAATACATCGGTGGGGACTTGGAAAGTAAATACTTGGCGGTGACTCGGAAAGTAAAAACATCGGTGGGGACTTGGAAACTAAATACTTGGAGGTGACTCTGAAAGTAAAAACATCGGTGGGGACTTGGAAACTAAATACTTGGAAGTGACTCTGGAAGTAAAAACATCGGTGGGGACTTGGAAACTAAATACTTGGAAGTGACTCTGGAAGTAAAAACATCGGTGGGGACTTGGAAAGTAAATACTTGGAGATGACTCTGAAAGTAAAAACATCGGTGGGGACTTGGAAACTGAATACTTGGGAGTGACTTAGAAAGTAAAAACATCGGTGGGGACTTGGAAACTGAATACTTGGGTGTGACTTGGAAAGTAAAAATATATGTGGGGACTTGGAAACTGAATACTTGGGTGTGACTTGGAAAGTAAAAACATTGGTGTGGACTTGGAAACTGAATACTTGGGTGTGACTTGGAAAGTAAAAATATATGTGGGGACTTGGAAACTGAATACTTGGGTGTGACTTGGAAAGTAAAAACATTGGTGTGGACTTGGAAACTGAATACTTGGGTGTGACTTGGAAAGTAAAAATATATGTGGGGACTTGGAAACTGAATACTTGGGTGTGACTTGGAAAGTAAAAACATTGGTGTGGACTTGGAAACTGAATACTTGGGTGTGACTTGGAAAGTAAAAACATCTGTGGTGACTTGGAAACTGAATACTTGGGGCTGACTTGGAAACTGAATACTTGGGGCTGACTTGGAAACTGAATACTTGGGGCTGACTTGGAAACTGAATACTTGGGGCTGACTTGGAAACTGAATACTTGGGGGTGACTTGGAAACTGAATAATTGGGGGTGACTTGGAAACTGAATACTTGGGGGGTGACTTGGAAACTGAATACTTGGGGCTGACTTGGAAACTGAATACTTGGGGGTGACTTGGAAACTGAATACTTGGGGGTGACTTGGAAACTAAATACTTGGGGGTGACTTGGAAACTGAATACTTGGGGGTGACTTGGAAAAGGATTAGCTTGAAAGGTTGCGTCTTGACGCCTGAAGAATTTATTAATTTTCGGGGACAAAAAAATATTGAGTTAAATTGGATTCTACCCGGAAACTTTTTGTAATACCGAAATCTAGTTTAAACCATGTGACTAATAGTCTAATTTTGTTTTTAAATACAAAGGCCAATTGGAACACTTTGATGAATATTTTATACATGGGCTATAACATTCAGCGAAGCAAAACTGAAATTTACTTTTTTAAGACAATGGAAAATGTCTTAAATGAAGGCGATATTCAATATTTGTATTAAACAAGAATATTCTGTCAGTGAACAAATTGAAAGTGTATTCTGTTGATTTAAGAGGGGATAAAAATGGGGTGGGGCGAAAAAATTGCGCAGTCGGGGGGCGCGTCATGCAGGGTTTGCCTGAAACTTGGCCCGTGTTGGCACGTGTTGGAACGTCATGGCACGTGTTTGCAAGTGATGGCATATAGAGTGTTATTTGAAACAATGAGAACTCATCCATCTTTTAAACGACGCTCCAAAATCCCGCGCTCATCTTTCAAACCTATGAGCCTGCTACAGTGAAGAGATTGTATTACATGAGCGTAAATGGGATAGATTTATCAGAAGTCTCTTCTTGAAAGGTATTCGTGTGTAGGCACAGACGTTTCAGAGAAAATTAGATGAACAACATTTATTGGCAGTGTAAAAAGAATTAGTTTTAGTCAACGGTCTGATTTGTATTTTTGGGGGGAAAAACATTATTTTGATGATAACGATTTTCGGCTATCTAAATAAAAGCAGTGGGTTTTTCTTCAGATTGTTTGGAGAGACGTCGTTAGACAGCATACACGCAGAGGGGGTTCTTGTTGGTATATAGTTTAATTTTAATTACGTAATTAAATATAATTCAGCCAGATAATTGAAAGCCAAATAATTTTTATATGTGACCGAGGCAATCATAGGGTAACCCTATCACTATACTGTCATATGATGAAAATTGTACTAGCAATACGGACAAAAAAACAATTTCTATTGAAGTATTGATTTTCGTTATCTTACGAGAAAAATAGCTGATGTCTCAAGTTAAATAAACATGTTAGTTTTCTTAAATTATTTTAACATTTTGCAAAATATGATATTTGAGATTCTTCAATTCTTGCGAGAATTGGTGTGGGTGTTTGTGTGGTTGTGAGTGTGGGTGTGAGTGTGGGTGTGAGTGTGGGTGTTAGTGGGGGTGTTAGTGTGGGTGTGAGAGTGGGTGTGATGGTGGGTGTTAGTGTTGGTGTGAGTGTGAATATGAGTGTGGGTGTGAGGGTGGGTGTTAGTGTGAGTGTGAGAGTGGGTGTGATGGTGGGTGTTAGTGTTGGTGTGAGTGTGAATATGAGTGTGGGTGTGAGGGTGGGTGTTAGAGTGGGTGTGGGTGTGGGTGTTAGTGTGGTTGTGAGTGTGGGTGTTGTTATGTTTGTGAGTATGGGTGTAGGTGTGAATGTGGGTGTGGGTGTGAGTGTGGGTGTTAGTGTGGGTGTGGGTGTGAATGTGGGTGTGGGTGTGAGTGTGGATGTGAGTGTGGTTGTGAGTGTGGGTGTGAGTGTGGTTGTTAGTGTGGGTATGAGTGTGGGTGTGAGTGTGGTTGTTAGTGTGGTTGTGAATGTGGGAGTGGGTGAGGGTGTGGGTGTGAGTGTGGATGTAAGTTTGGATGTGAGTGTGGTTGTTAGTGTGGGTACTAGTGTGGTTGTGAGTTTGGGTGTGAGTGTGGTTGTTAGTGTGGTAGTGAGTGTGGGAGCGGGTGAGGGTGTTGGTGTGAGTGTGGATGTGAGTGTGGGTGTTAGTGTGGGAGTGGGTGAGGGTGTGGGTAAGGGTGTGGGTTTGAGTGAGGATGTGAGTGTGGGTATTAGTGTGGTTGTTAGTGTGGTTGTGAGTGTGGTTGTGAGTGTGGTTGTGAGAGAAAAGAAGTTATCCAATGGCATCTGAACTCTAAACAAAATAAGCCATATACAGTTGTTTTTGGGGTATATTAGCATTGTTTTTGTATTACTTGATAATGTTAAGTTTACAGTACCTGATATTGTTCAGTTTACAGTACTAGTACCTAATAATATTCAGTTGACAGCACCAGTTTACAGTACTTGACACAAATGCGGAATGGCCAAACCCAAAATAATTTTATGCAATCTAGAGCAAAGGCTTAAATCTATAGCTATAAATAATGAATCATAGGTTTCGTCATGATTTTTTTGAGATTTCCGATTCTCCATTCTCCAAAAGGTGTTACTAAAGGGGTGGGCTATGTTGGAGGCATTTAAAAGAAAACGAAATGAAATCAAAACAAACAAACATGCTTGCTCTCTTATCGATACAAAATAAAGAATTCCAAGTCGAAGGCCGAAATCACGAAGTGTCTGATTGAGGAAAATAGGTGGTGTGGGGGAGGGGGTGGGGGAGGGGAGGGGGTTGGTGGAGGTAGACGAGCATATTCCAGCGCACATACTTCCTGAGCTAACGAATAATTTCTTTAAAACATAATGATATCTTAATCTCTGCAAGGCCATTGACAGCCTGTCATTGGGAGCTGAATATAAAACTCTTATTTCATGATACAGTAAATGCTTTGTCAGAGGACAGCCTGTCATTAGGAGCTGAATATAAAGTTTATACCTGCCCTTTAAGCCAACTCTATAATGGAAAACCTACGCTTGTCCATGCAATTTAAAGTAATACATTAGAAAGAAACATAGAACTAGATATAGTTGCTGTAGCTCAGTTGGTAGAGCTCTCGTCTTGCGTGTGAGAGGTGTGGAGATCTATGCCCCACTGCTAACGCCAACTTATTGACTGATACTTTATTATAAGTGAGTACTTGTTCTGAAATTCAATACATAACAAAACTCCACTTACAAAACCATAAATTAAATATATTTACCCGACTTGGACCAAGTATTACAATCACATTATAGAGCACAATGAAGTTAACTTATGTAATGTTCCTTTTGAGATAATCAAATTCAAATTTTCTTTTTGTCTGTAGCGTTCAATCATTCATTATGTATGTGGCTTCAAGGGGCTTAGGTACATTTCAAAATGTTTACATGTATGCAGTACACTCGGTTGAACCAGAGAAGAATAGTTCACAGTTTAGATCCTTTTTTGACAATAACTGTAACTAAAGTACTTTTAGCACTAGTTTTTTTTTTTTTTTAATTATTATTTTGAGAAAGGCTCTCCTTTTTAAGATGTCTATGCTTCTTAAAACACGCCCCAACACATTTAACTGGTTGAACCAGAGAAGAATAGTTCACAGTTTAGATCCTTTTTTGACAATAACTGTAACTAAAGTACTTTTAGCACTAGTTTTTTTTTTTTTTTAATTATTATTTTGAGAAAGGCTCTCCTTGTTAAGATGTCTATGCTTCTGAAAACACGCCCCAACACATTTAACATACAATGATGATTCATTAGACAGGTAGCATTGTTGAAGTAAGCGTGTGGGTTGTAAGCCATCTAGACCGTACGCACGTCATGCACTGAAAACTGCAAAGCTTAAGTCTAGTTTAAACAAGTGACATGAGTTATTTGTATCCGTGCGCGCCTCGCCAAAAGACGTTGATACTTAATATAAAGATTTAACAAACGCATCTGAAAACTGAAGGTGAAACAGCTCATCGAAACCATACAATCGGATGTCATGAACTTCTTGCCAGCCAGCAATACTACTCCGTTCCCTCGTGTTTCTGATACCAGAAATCTATATCCGCGTTCCGTTTACCACAGACGACATTTGATCTGTTTTTTGTCCGCCTGACTGTAACGCGGTAAACATTTCTTGTTGTCCGGCGTCTGCGCCGATAATCTCCCCTCTTTTTGTCTGATGTCAATCAGTTTATCTTTATGAGTTGTCCGCCCTTCGGCCCCTCCCACCTCCCGGGCCGGACTAACTAGGCCCCCGTGCTGTCCGCCCCACTACCTAGACTAGACACATTCCGATAATTGTCTCTCTGATGGCCCTCGAGTCCAAGCGCCCGTTTCTTTCACGTTCACTCATGTTACGTTATCATCCCCTGTTCAACTCCAGATTTGACTTCGTTTCGTCTCTTACGTGAAAAAATAAACAGGAAAAAAAAAGAAAGATAAATTACAATTAGAAACCAAATTTCTTATGAAATTGAGTTATTTTTAATTTGTAATCCTTTACTCCCGAATATGTGAAAGGCCAAGCCTCTATACTCAAAAAATGTCTGTAAGTTCATGTTTCCTATTTGCCTCTTATTCCTCTTAACTATTCAAGAGAAATTTCCAACACACATAATTTGTTTGATTTCTATTGTGATTAAAGTCAGGCTTTAAACACCTGACAAACTCGAAGATTGCAAAAGAAATTGACTTTGTTATTGCACGAGGCGAATGTTTAACGTCAATGCTGAACAGATTTGTGTCAATACAGAGCAAAGTATGTGAGGAGTCTCATGATGAGAGGAGCACATCTAGTTTTGGTGGTTCAAGCCCCATTCAACAGATGCATGCCTCACTGTTAATGAAGCGTACACTATTGTGTCACACCATTCTCACTGTAAGTCCAGAAAAAAAAAAACTTGTTTTGCTTTTTAGGACCCGATTAGACCATATTTCTAGTTGCTCTGAAAGCGGTTATTTTACATTCAGGATGTTTAATTAAAATGGATGTTGTATGTATTTAAAAAAAAAAAACAATGACTTCTCTCAACCCTGTTACCTTCAATGTGTGAATATGATACGGGCTGGAGATTTGAGCTATTAGTGGACGAGAGCCGGAGACGTTACAACAGGAAGAGGTGGTATCTTTGAGACGACATAATCGAGTGTTCCATAACAAGTGTTTAATGGCGAACGTTTAATGGCGAGTGTTCAAAAATGAGTGTTCAATGGCGTTTAATGATATGTTTTCAATTATAGTCATCAACGAAGAGTGTTTAATCAAGTGTGTTCAATGGCAAGTGTTCGATGGAAGGTGTTCAATGGCGAGTGTTCAATGGCAAATGTTCAATGACGAGTTGGGATATCAGGCCCATTGTTACGCCAGCAGCGAAATAGTGCAATGCAAAATGTGAACCCAAATGAGACTATAATTAATTTTCTCTGGACGCTCTTCAAATTGAGGTGCCTAAGTTTTAACAGCCTGAAAGTTGGCAACAATATTTGTCAAATTTCCTTGGGTTTTTTTTTACGGGAATGTTTCCCACAAAATACCGAGGGAGTTTGCTGAAAACGCAATCAAATGTTAACATTTTGAAGTGAATGAAAATTCTGTATTAGAATGACCAGTAAATACATAATTACAATAAAAAAAAACAAGCTAAAACGATATACAATGTTTTTATATTTAATTAACAAATTAAAACAAAATTTCATATAATAATCAAAATAGACTTGTTTTCTGTGCTGTCCACAATGACCTTTCGTTGGCGAGAATACGTGGGATGTTTCCAGTGACAGCAGATTCACTAATGGCGTCATGGCAGGCTACGTAACGAAGCTACTTACAATTCACAGAGAGACACTTGTTAGGCCAGGATGTCGCTGTTATATCATTTGTCAGGCTTACCGGGCAACGGGAAACAACTCTAATAAGGGAGATCACTCTCATGACGGTGACATCCACAGAAGCCGTGTCCAATCAAATTCCCATTGGTTTATATCGATATCAAATTTTACATGGATGGCAATAAACAGCCCTTAAAACAACGTTTTGCGTATAAATCATTTATATGCGTTTTTTAAATTATTTATGTTAATATTGTAATGGCCCACCCGGTTTTACACAACATATTTATTTAGCCTACTATATCAGTAAAAAGAAAGAAAATATTACGCACCAAACGCATTTCCGATATGTCTTTAAAAATCATCTAAGCTCAGTTATCGACAATGTTCTTTTGTGAAATTTAGTAACTTCATAGTTCCTCCATTTTCCTTTTGAAAAACAGGAAGAACTTGTCTTTTTTTTTTGGCGGGGGGTGGGGGGGGGGGGGTGGGGGCTGAAATTTAATAGAATGGTTTGTCATCGGAAACGAATCTATGAGTAAGTGGGTCACTCAGCCATCCAAAATATTTCGACCCGGCCAGAAAGAAACACACTAACAAAAGCGAAGTTAATATAAATGATTTTAAAAAATATATATATATATATATATATATTGCTGGGGTTCAATACTTATAACGCGATGTTGAAACAAATTAAAATAGAATCGTTTTAAATGCAATCAAGGAATTACATAGCTTACGTACAGAAACCCCTGATATGGATGAAAGAGCAACTAGATGCATTTGAATCGCTTCTCGGCGTGATAGCACAGTTCAAAGTTTTCGGTTTCAAAACAAGGCGCTTTGGGAAAACCCGATGAGGACTGGGCTTAACTGTGACGAAATGCACAATAAATATTATTACCAGGATCTTTTCTTGGATAGTGTTATAAACCTTTTTAATTAATTAATAAGATTAAGAATTAATGTAATACTATAAAATAAAAGCGGTGAATAGTGTACGCTCACTTTATGCAACACAGGGCTTAGTGTAAAAAGCTCAGTGGCGTACCCTGAGGTAAGGTGGTGTAGAATATAATTGGGATTCTTAAAAAAAGTGCGTAGGAATCGTGCAAGCTGCATCTGGTTAGCATTATAAATGTATCGCATTGCCGCCGCTATTGTTTTGCTGGTTATAACCAGTTAAATAAACACCATTATTTAAATAATTTAAACGAAAAGGATCTTAGTCAGTAAATTAATTTTTTTTTAAAATCCTAAGGCATTGAATTCTCTGAAATAATTTTTTTTTTTTGGGGGGGGGGGGGGGGGGAAAAATATACAAGATGAATACGAATATTTTTATATATATATATATATATATATATATATAGTGTGAAAAAGCCGATACATAAATAATACTAGCCAAAGCAACTGACCCGATTCCTATTCCAATATATTTTATCAGTGTCACTTAGCGAGCTCGATTAATAAGAATATTTCACGTTTTATTTTTTACCCTCGTCAAATTTGTCAGTCTGAAAGTTTGGAATCGGTATCGCTCTTGGTATCGCTTAAAGCGTAACGTGTGCCTCGAACTCGCGAGTTATAATTTCTCCTTCACGCGGCCCATCTCCTCAAAACAAAGAATCGAGCCCATCGAAGTCTCGCGGGGATAAATTAGAGTGATGGATCAAATGACGAGGACCGGTTGCCCTGACCAATGATTAGTGGTGTATTTCGAGATGATCCGCGGTGGTCGACCGTGTCAGGTTGTTGTTGTTGCTGATGATCATGGCACGGATAATTATTTGGCGTTGTGGGGGTGCCCGTTAGTATCGATACCGCATGCTTAACTATGATTTTCTTGGTGGTATCGTTATCGAAACGATTAACAACGATTTTAAAACTTTGAATTTTAAGTTGTAAGACATGGTCGCTCTTAATTGAAATGTAATATCCCGAATACGATCCAATTGTTTTTGTCGATTAATGATCTTTTAAACAGGGAAATTCTCGTAATTATCCTTGTATGTGAATTTGTGGCGAGTTTGAGTTAACAGGAGATGTTGAATCCCTCAACAAGTCAGAATGTATGTAACAGCAACGGCTGAATGAGGCTTTCTGAATAATCGATTTTGTTCCTTATAAACACCGTCCATAGTTTGCAGTAACAACCAACAAATGGGAATCTGCTCCAACCTACAAGGTTTGGAGACCATGATATCATTACTCACCATGACCAGAGAGTGGCTGATAGGTTTTTCTCATTTTGTGAGAGAAGAGATTATAAAAAAAATAAATGTGCAGTGATAAACGTCTACTATTTTTAGCCCTATCTACAAATTTATTCAGAAATTGGTGTTATGGACTTACAAGTTCGAGTTGTTTTCATCATTGTCTGATCATCATTTACATTTTATTGAATCAAGATCTTGTCATCATTAATGTTTCGCCGAATCGAGGTCCAGTCATCCATTATGTTTCTCTGAAGTCAGATCTTGTCATCATTTATGTTTTTCTGAAGTCAGATCTTGTCATCATTTATGTTTTTCTGAAGTCAGATCTTGTCATCATTTATGTATTGCTGAAGTCAGATCTTGTCATCATTTATGTATCGCTGAAGTCAGATCTTGTCATCATTTATGTATCGCTGAAGTCAGATCTTGTCATTTATGTATCGCTGAAGTCAGATCTTGTCATCATTTATGTATCGCTGAAGTCAGATCTTGTCATCATTTATGTATCGCTGAAGTCAGATCTTGTCATCATTCATGTATCGCTGAAGTCAATCTTGTCCGACCCATTCGTCGCATGATTCCCTTTATTTCAAGTTTTATCTTACAATTTATAATCTACCTTAACTTTTAACTGGATCACCGTTCCACCACCACCAGCCACACCCCTCCCCATATCCCATATTATCCATATTTAACAGCACATATGTATTATGTACCAGCCTTATCTATCAAATCTCTTAAGTTAAATGTGAAGTTTATCACGGCAATGGGACGTCTCATGCATTATTTGATGTGCCTCACGACACTCTTTAAGGTCTAGATATGAAATCGTTTCTCTCAGGGTAAAGACAGATTGCTGTTTATAGATTGGGGAAAAAAATGCTCCCAAATTGTTGCAATTCATCAAGCTGTTTCTGATGTATGTATTAGATTTTCCACAGAGGTATTATAAAAAAACTGTATAATTTTACCAGCTCTCTATATAATATTTTATAAGCTCGTGTTAAAATTGTCACATGCTTGTCATTTTTATGAGTTTGAGCCTAACAAATGCCAACGCTTTCGCTTTAATGGAATGATTTTTTTAAAAAAAAACATAATTTATTTCTCAAAAAAAAAAAAAAGATAAAATCATTTAAACGAAATTTGTAAAAAAAACATACAACACGCGAACTAAATTGTGGACATTTGAAGCCCAGTCAATAATTTAGTTAAGATTGTTTAACATTAAAACATTCATTAACTTTAAAAGAAACACAAATAAACTGTTAAAACCGAATAAAAATTAACCCTTAAAAATTTATTTAAGTTAAATTTTCTTTAATGAAAAAAAAAAAACAATCACAAAAGTAATAATAATTTTAAATGAAAAACATAAATCTTCTTAAAAATGCAATATAAGTAAGGGAATTTACAAATTATTAATTACATTCGTTACAATTCTACATCGTCCATTGAGAAATAGTCGTTTTTACATTTATATTACTTCTCGTTGATAGTTTGGTCCCTAACTCTTAAACTATTAGAGGGGACTTTTTCCACTACATTTTAAAACTAACTTTTAATGTGCCATTAATAAAAATGCTTGTCCAGAAGTAACACGATCCATTTACTCTTTAAACTCGACACTCCCCCCCCCCACCCACACCTTCCTTTCCACCCCAGACTTCAACCCCAAGATGTCGTCCTGCTTTTATTATCTCCCTTTGAATGTATTGACCCTCCTTCAGATGCCATATTCTTATTGCCATTAATTGCAATTCCTTCAACAACGACCCCTCCAAAAAATGAGACATTTGACGCAACATTTCCTTCTCTCCACCCTACCCCCTTTCTTTCCTTCTCAACCTTCATACGCACACATTCACCCACACACCCACATCCACGCTCACTTCCCATATCTCCACCTCCAGCATAAGTATGCGGCCAGCCCCCCCCCCCCCGAGTCTCTCTCTCTTTCTCTCTCTCTCTCTCTCTTTCTCTCTCTCACACCCACGCACACACTCACAGACCCCCGCAATCCCGTGACAAGAGAAATGTTGCATTTTCTTCCAGCAGTGATTAACTCACGTTTAAACAGGGCAGTCCTCAAAGCTGGCCCTGGCCAGGCTTTTAAAGCCTCGTTCTTGTCTGATGTTTCCAGCCGCACGCCCTCCTAGCACGTCACGGCGCGAGGCTCCTTTGAGGGCGCTCAGATCAAACGAGCCAGGAAATTCTTTTTTTTTTTTTTTTGTGCAACCTGTGCATTACCTTCTACAATTTCACATATGCTTACGGTGGTCGCAGTTAAGTCTAGGGCCCAGCGACAAGGAGAGCCTTGGAGTTCAACCAACAGAAATAGCGTTATTGATATTAAAGTTAGACCCTTTTACACTAACGCATTTCAAAACAAAATTTAATTATAAAATTTTATTTTTAACTTCGTTAAAAACTAATAACGTTATTATATTATATTTCTATAGGATCCTCTTATGGCATAGGCAATGCACCACCTTTTATCTATTTGTGTTTGAAAATAAAAAGAAAAAACAAATTGCTAATCAGTTAACAATTTTAAAATACAAAACAGCTATAACAAAATGAAACATTAATGTAAAAATTTTCTTTATGGCTCTTCTGTTGAAATTAATCTTTAAAAAAATATATAATTACATCTTCCTTTTGGTTTCTTCTGTAGGTTTCACCGTAAGCCGATTTCCGGCACTCAACCATTTCGCACTTCAGTGTAATGGATCCAATTTGCCGAGCGACGTCAGAAGTGTTCAGCACATCAGCTTAGAGCGACATTCACTCAAAGGCGGCACAGCGCCGAAAATAATAGCATCTCTGTCGTCTGTAGGTAAGTCTTTCTGGTCAACCTGTAGGTAAGTCTTTCTGGTCAAACTGTAGGTACGTCTTTCTGGTCAACCTGTAGGTAAGTATTTCTGTTCATCCTGTAGGTAAGTATTTCTGGTCAACCTGTAGGTAAGTCTTTCTGTTCATCCTGCAGGTAAATATGTCTGGTCAACCTGTATGTAAGTCTTTCTGGTCAACCTGTAGGTACGTTTTACTTGTCCTTTATAGGTAGGTATTACTTGTCATCTGTAGGTAAGCTTTACTTGTCTTCTTTAGGTAAGTCATTATTGCCATCAATGGCTATGTCTGTAACTTACTTGTTATTGATACGTTTGAGTATCTGTCTCGTCATTAATAGATAACTCTGTTTGTTTATTATCATGTGTAGGTAAGTTTGTAACATCTGTCTTGTTATTAGTAGATAAGTCTGTTTGCTAATTATCATGTCCAGGTAAGTTTGTAACATCTGTCTTGTTATTAGTAGATAACTCTGTTTGTTTATTATCATGTCTAGGTAAGTTTGTAACGTCTTTCTTGCACTCTCTAGCTCATCATTCCATCTTACCTTTCATCAGGATGAAATCGGTTTTCACGTGTCAAAATTTTAACTTCCATGTAAAATATTTTTGTATACGTTGAAAAACTTAATTTCTCATGATCAATATGTATTTTTTTAATGCGTTAGTCAACGTTCATCTGTATTTGGCTCTGGATTAATGTTTGATCTTTAAGATCGTATGTAAAGAAAAAAAATAATTTGACAATGTATCGCTTCAGGTATCTAGTTTTCAGATGTTTCAACTCAACATAACTCATTATTTCTACTTTGCGCTTTAAAAAAAACAACATTTTAAGTCATACCCTACATTACTGTTGTAAATCTTGTCACCAGATGGCGTGCGTCTAGAGAACAGTCACGGCAGCGCTAATGTGTACGTCAGCGGTAAATTCGACGTCGACAACATCCAGTCGACGTCACTGACGGTTCTGCTGGCAGACGGGATCTTAGATGCGGATGTGACGTATGGTTGTAAAATAAGCTACATCAAACGAGGAGGGATGCTAGAGATAGCGGAGAGATTGCTCAATGTTAGTTTTACTGGTAAGAGTTGGTCTAAAGGTAGCGGAGAGATTGCTCAATGTTAGTTTTACTGGTAAGAGTTGGTCTAGAGGTAGCGGAGAGATTGCTCAATGTTAGTTTTACTGGTAAGAGTTGGCCTAGAGATAGTGGAGAGATTGCTCATTTTTAGTTTTACTGGTAAGAGTTGGCCTAGAGATAGTGGAGAGATTGCTCATTTTTAGTTTTACTGGTAAGAGTTGGTCTAGAGATAGTGGAGAGATTGCTCATTTTAGTTTTACTGGTAAGAGTTGGCCTAGAGATAGCTGAGAGATTGCTCAATGTTAGTTTTAATGGTAAGAGTTGGTCTAGAGATAGCGGAGATATTGCTCAATGTTAGTTTTACTGGAACGAGTTGGTCTAGAGAAAGCGGAGAGATTGCTCAATGTTAGTTTTACTGGTAAGAGTTGGTTTAGAGGTAGCTGAAATTAGGAGAGATAAGTAGCGATGATTAGATATTGTTCAATTTTAAGAGTGGGGACAGAGCTAAGGAGTGATTGCTCATAGTGAGCTTTACTAGTAGAAGTTGGTTTAGAGATAAGGAGAGATTTTTCCATATTAATTTTACTAGAAAGATAGGGTTAACTTTTCAAACTTTGAAGACATTAAAATTATGATATTAATTTGTTCCTGAGTATTGACTTTTATTTAGCGACTAACCCAAACATATTAAGGGATCTTGAAATTTATTACTAGAAATAAATGTTAAAAATAAATGTTGAAAATGTGCTTTAATCCATTAAACAGTGTGTGGTCATCCATATATATTATCTAAAATGCATACGTTTATATTTAATCTTAAAGATAAAAGACATGTAGATATGTGTGATTTGGGTTGGCATAATTTATAAATATGTTGCTTCTGGTATGGCTGTTTCCATTTCCCAACCAGCCTTCTCACTTCTCAGCATGCTATTGATAGTAATGTGGGAAAAAAAAAGTGATCAAGCAGCGAGTGTCAGGCATGACGGTTGAACTCGGGTATAACGTTTAAATTTTTTCGGAGGTGACTATTATATTAGTCAATGAAGAGCCACGGGTATGTTGTACGACTATCCGTTGTGCCAATGTTTAAAGGCCGACATATATTATTGGAAAATGAGAAGTTAACTCTATTTTTTTGTTGTAACAGGTAGTCCTACTTGTATCATGATATTATGGTAGCTTTTCATTACTGCTCTTATGATTTCAGATTTACAAAGTTTATACAAAGTCCAGACGGCGGACGTTACAAAATCAAGTGAGTGTCTCGTTGAATCCGAAGCTTTATTATTCGAATGTCTTTGTGGCTCAATGAACAGCTTAGGAATACAAATATTGATTTAGTTTAAAGAATAACAAACGTGATGCTGTTAAATATGCATAAACCTAATGTTAGCGACGTTTGTATAACTTTGATTATTAACACGGACAAAAATTAATGTATAGTCAGAAAAACAACAACAACAAAAAATTTTAAAAAAAAGATAAAGGAATGGGAAAACACATCCATGCATTTCAACAAATCCTTTACATCTATTATATATACTGTGTTTCTGAAGAATACAAACAGGTAAATCTTATCAAGAGCCAAGAATACTTAAAAATAAATCACAAAAGACCGACTAAGAGACTTGTGACATCTCTAAGATCTTTGGCAGATAAAGAAGAAGAACATGCTTCCCTTATTGAGTTAGACCAAAATGATGAAAACAAGTTTTAATTATAAATAAGTTAGCTTACTTCTAATTCCTGCAAAAAGCATGGCTTGATTTTTATTTCAAAACATCTTGGGTCTCCTCCTAAAACCTACATAACCTAGCTCCCTTCTTATTTCCAAATAACTTAGCTCACTTTATCTCTCCACACACACAGGTCACCAGCTCCAGCACAGAGTAGCACAGTCAACATTTAGTGAAGTAAAAGAAGGTCGTGACATTTTCTTAAAGTTATCAACATTCAAAACTGTCTCAGCTTAGATAATTTAAAATAACTTTTTTTTTTTAGAAATATTTTATGAAATTGCCGAATGAGCTTAATAGGTACCTGCAATGCATTATGTAAATGCGAGGGAAACGAAGAATGGACAAAGTAGGATGAATATGAGATTGAGACTCATGTGTGTGATTGTGTCAATTGTCAGCTTGGCGAAGAAACATGTTTTTGGCATTAAAACACCAGGAGAGCTGGTCAAATAAAATAAAAGTAACAAAATTAGCTAGTTCTTCAATTATTATTTAAGTTTCTTTAAACTTTTGTTAATTTTTGTTTTCAATTGTATCAAATTTTTGAGCCACTTTCACCAATTGGTCATCAACTGGTCATCCGCTAGTCATCAGTTAGTCATCAGCTTTTCATCAACTGGTCAAGAGTTCGTTTGTTTTCATAATGAGTTCATTCTTATATTGAGTTGTTTATTTTTTTAATGTATAATCATGAAACGGAATTATGAATATACATTGCATGCTTAAGGCGTAAAAAAAAATTGAAGTATGTCAACACAATGGAAGGTTACACCAGCCCGAATGTAACGTAATCTTAATATCAAACAAAGTCTAAAACCCCATTTAAAAGACTATCGGTAAACGCAAAGCGCCATGCATTCAATGGCGACAGAGATATCCAGGGTCGGATTATGGCATTTCAATGATGGTGGGAGGCAAACTCACACCTCTAGGAAAATTGTGCATGAATTCATAATTATTTAGGGGGAATCATGTACAAATCAGAGAAAGTCAGTGAGAGAGTTATATCATTATGATTGATTAAAAAAGAAATTAACCGTATATTTTCTCCCTTATATAATCTTGTGACAAGTTTCTCGACATTAATTCCATTGAAGAACAAAGGGCGCAACTTTCAATCTTTCAACGCATATAATTTTTGGCTTTCATTTTGGTGTAGTTCAAATTTGATATGGTTCAAATTTTGTATAATCATTAAAAGCTCTGCAATCATTAGCTTTCCCTTTCTACAACAAAAACTCAGATAACTTGTCATACAATCATCCACTTGAAATAACCTAGACTTTCAATTGTTTACCCACGTCAAAAAAAAAAAAAATTAGGATTAAAAATATTCCTAAAAAGATATTTGTACAGAAAATCTAAATATCTGCTAATACATATTTTATTTTATTTATTCCATCAATTGCATTTATTATTAATTTTTTTTTTTTTTACTTTCCTTTCCGTCTTGAAGGATGGGGGACGCCTATGATTCTACTGCTTACCATGGCCATCCTGCTGTTTGTTCTTTTGATCATTTGTATTTTGCTGATAATAGACAGATACAGAGGTAAGTTATCCACAAGTTCTAAAGCGCATTGTTTGGAGAGTATATTCCTGTAAGGAAAAAAACAATTGTTTGACACAGCCTGGCTGGAGCTTAGGTCAAATGGCTCGAAAAAGAACAGGTTATTTATATTTGAAGTGTGTGTTGTTGTTTATTAATTCCTGACTAATTTGCGTCTTGAAGGACCGAGTAGAATAATTACTTAAGTGTATTTTTTTTAGTTTTGAGAAAAAAAATGAGTTAAAAATTTTGTAAATCAAATTGAAATGCCTTATAAGCTATCCGAGGTATTTCTAAGACATACACTTACATATATATGCTTTCTTGTTTTCTTCCTGCCCAGAAAATAAATTTATGTTGTTTCGATGACCTTAAGCATAGACCTATACCTTAAAACGTCTGGAAGTATATTAATGTGTAGTTTAGGATAAAGTACAACAATTATAATCTCCAATTACATCTATTTTATCATCTTGCTTTACATTTTTAAATTGTATTTAATCATGTGATTTTTACATGGCTGTTATTTCTGACTTGAAACCAGTTACACACAGATATTCGAAACGAATTAAAATTTCATGTTAAATTATTAATTTTGTTGAAATTCCTAAATACCTCATAGTATTATTTGTATCAGGAAAATGTCAAATGTACCAAAATTCTTCGGCAAAAGAAGTTAAAATCTAATGTTGGATCTGTCAGATCATTTATTTAGACGTAAGAATTCTAATGTTTCATTTCTCAGATCATTGGAGAAGTAAAAAAAGCTAATATTTCATTTATCAGATCATTGGAGAAGTAAAAAAAGCTAATATTTCATTTATCAGATCATTGGAGAAGTAAAAAAAAGCTAATATTTCATTTATCAGATCATTGGAGAAGTAAAAAAAAAAGCTAATATTTCATTTCTCAGATCATTGTAGAAGTAAGAAACGTGTTGATAGACTTGCCCGGAAAAAGGGTGGGAGCAAAGAGAAGGAGAAAGAGCCGGAGCCTAGGCCGCTCCCATCACCCCCGTCATGGACATACCCCGAAGTCATTGGGGCGCCGCTCCCCAGGAGCCCTTATAACAGGCTGAGATTCGCAAGTGTGGGTAGAAATTTAAGAGGTTTGTTGTCGAGAATTTAGCTTTGACCTTATTATTACTTTTTTAATTTAAAAAAATAGCTACTAAATAAAAAAAAAAACACCACCACTTGTCACCGGCTTCACTGTACAGTGATTACCAATGTCCGTTTGTGTTTATCGTAGGTTACGAAATAATGGTATCATACAACAATTGGCTCTCTAGCAATTTCATTTCATAATTAGATGTGAGCACGAAGCCTCGAAAGAAATTACATTCGTAAATGTAGCTTTTCAAAACGTATTTTAAGTTAGCATCACATTACACTTTTCACTTTTTAAACCACCATTTTTGTTAACATCACAGTCTCTGCAGTGAAATATTCTCAGTTTACTTGTCCGTTGATTAAAAAAAAAAAATCCTCCGTCTTAATATTTCCTAAAGATCTAATATTTCGCTGACATGTTGCCTTTTCACCTAGATGACACCGGATATGATTCAGACGCCAGCATGAATTACTGCAAGCCCTTTGACGATCTAGGGGAAGCAACCACACAGGAAAAACCGCCGTTCCAGACATTCGGGAAACAGTCATCTCCCATTTACGCCACAACACCCACGATCATATCTGCCTGATTTTATGACCTTGTTAAACTCTTACGTCATCAACTTATCTGGTACGTCAGTTCCTGAAACTGGGACCACCTAGGCCTAAAGGCTTACTGCATCGACGCAAGAAGAAAATAAGATTGAAATCAGTGTTATAAAAGTAAAGTATATTTACAGTTCGCAAAGGTACAACAATCTAAAAAAAACAAAAATTTTCATTTTCGGTTAAACGTTTTCCGTTGTTGATTCTGGAATATTTTATCCGGAGTCAAAGACATTGTTAACTTAAATTTACTTTAAAATGTCGATTTACTGCATTGCGTGTTCACGTAAAAGTATAAAATGTAAAAACTTGGAAGAAAAAAAAATGGGATCTGAAAACTAAACATTGACATATATGGCTATTAAAGCTACCAGAAAGGCGTTTAAAAGTTATTTACAATTTATCAAATATTAGTGTCCTGAATTAAGTGCATTTTAAGCTTGAAGATGACTGAGACGAGTATATGCTCCATTGTACGTAATCGTAAAATAAGCACGATTCTTGATAGAAATGCCATGAATTGTAACAATAAATTCATTTGTGAGCATCGCTGATCAGCTTTATGATTATTTGTTTGAAAATAACAGAAGCGATCAAAGATAAATATAAAGATGTTATGGGCTGGATTCAATAAGTGACGTCTGAGATCATCGTATTCGTTTGACTGTGTGTCGGTGCGAGATTGCCATATGGAAAATGTTGCGTTTTGAAAGTCGATTTTTGAGGAGCGAATGGATGAGTGGAAATATGTGGTCGACTAAAAAAAGGCGTGTGATATTTTTCCTTTGAAAATATAATTAATCAAGAATGTGGAGCGGGTGTCCATTTCGTTTGATCCACAACAAACTTTTCTCATGTCACATTTATTATAATATAACATAACTATTACTATTACGAGTCTGACAATTTGGATTCATAATTGTTTTAATTTGAGAAACTGATGGCGTTTATAATCTGATCAATTTGTTATATTTCGTGTTTTTTTTTTCTTTCTTGTTTACAATAAAAAAAAAGTATGATTTTATTCCTGTGTGGACACCATTTTTGTTCGTGTTTACAAATCTTCTATTAATATCCAAAATGGTTGAGTTTTTGTGTATATCTCCAATGTGGGTTTCATTCGACAATTACATAGACAACGTCTTATGTCTTGTAGCACTACAAAGCTAAAATCGATTTCTCAGGCCTAGTTTAAATGGACCATTTAATTGATCACAACCAATCATAATGTATTTCCTCTTTCTCGGCTCGTTGAGGCCTAAATATAGTGTTAAAATTATGAATCTAATGCAATACAAAGAAAATGTTTAGTCCTAACTTCTTATAAGTCTACCGCATTTAAAAACTCTGTAGCCATATGTGAATAAAACATACACTTTTCGTTTAATTAAGCAGCAAATAGTATTGAAAAAATCGTTTACTTATATAATTTGTTCTATATAATTTTCAATGATACGAGACAGAGTGTATTTTGTTTTCATTTTCAAACAATCCTCCCCAAATACATTCGATGTATCATTTTTTATTTGTTTTTAAAGGCAGCAAAAACTCAATCAGACAATACTGTTAAGTGGTACATTACAGATATATATATATATATATATATATATATATATATAGGCTTCTCCTACAAGATTATGTTCGCTTGCTACTTATATCAATATGTAAATTCATTTAATGTAGAGCCCCTCTGGTGTCTTCGAGCTGGTATAAAAAATTGACCACTGATTTATTTACCCAAGTGCATTCGGTTACCAAATCGCATCGCTGACCAGACCTCCAAAGTGCGCAGAGCTAGCTTAAGAAACACAGTCATTATTCTAGCCCTTACTTACCAGTGTAAGACCTAGTTTCTCGATAAAAGTCTCTGGAGAATAGAATCGTCTACAAAGTGTGTTGTTTAAGGCGAGACGCTTGCAATACAAGAAAGGACTACATACATAACCAGAAAATAAAACAAGTGCTGGATTCCATCCAAATAAGCCAATTGGTTGGGCAACCTGGATCGATTGCCTATTAAGTAGCTGGCATTGAATGACTACAATAGCCGGTGTTCAATTTTCATGGCCGGGTGCATACCCCCCCCCCCCCCCCGGTAAACGGGGAGAAAAAAAAAACCCCCCAGTAGAAGCAGGCAGAAAATAAAGAAGAATATCCAGCCACAACGTTCTCTTAAGTCGTAAACAAATTATTCATTTTTCAGGTAGATATGAAATCGCACCATGCGCAGCTGACATGAATAAAAAACCTATACGCGCCAGTGGCATTATTTTACGTTCATTTGAGCTTTGTTTACATGGGTAGCATTCAAAACCAGAATTTAACATGGGCGATTATGTTCACAGCATATGAATAAATACTTGAAGGAAACGAAAGCTGGAAATGTGTTAAGATATGTGTGTCAAGAAGTTGATTCTTCTATGCTTGGTCGCATCACACTATTTAAATAGTAAGTCATTTTGTGGTTCTGGAAGAACAAACCATTTTGCTTCCATCTACCTTTGTTTAAAGATGTGAAATATTGCTTGTCACAGTTGAATGAAGTGTAAGCTGTGAAGAAAACAAAACTACAATATAAACAAACAAAACAATGGAGATAAAAATTATCAATCCAAGACTAAACAGAAGTGAGAGAAACTCACACAGCCACTCGTCGTGGTGCAGATTGTGGACATCGACCAAAAAAAGGTTTATTGTTTGTTAACGTTACTGGCTACTTCAAAGCGTTCTCGGAAAAGTACCATTTCTTGGAAGTCGATGGCATAGCATGCTTTGATCAGATACTTATGAGAATAAATGTCAAAAGTATCTACAAAAGTTTGCAAATAAAACAAATTATATGTGAAATATGTGGTCATGTCTAGCTTTCTTCGTCGTGGACAAAAATGATTTAAAGTATGAGAAATTGAAATATATTTGAGCTTAGGTAGCTCAGCCGAGACAGTGTCCGATGGTATACCGGAAGCTTTCATTTCTCTCACGACTGGCATAAATTGCGTGTTCTTACATGCAAAAAAAAAAAATGTATAATTTATAAATATAACAGCTTTGCCTTTGATTCGTTTGCATTTTTATAAAGAGATAGAGAAAGAAAGACAACAGGAAGAGCACTCTGTCGTCGGGAAATTTATTAAAATAACTGTGTAAAGTCCCTTGTAGCTCACAATGACTTTATGAATAGTTTTATTGTTTTAAAAAAAAAGACGTTTTAATATTAAATGCATGTCTGACAACGTAGCAAGAATGATCAAACACGTAAGAAAAGTCCATTACGGATTTTACAAATAAATGGTTAGTTACTTAATTCTACTTAATCAAGGACTTATAAATTGTACATTTCATATCGAAACATGCTACAGTTTCTTGTGTTGTGGTCAATCCGACGACTCAGTCCACAATCACCATCTGCTCTACCACCAAGGAAACCGTGAAGATCAAAGATCCTTTTCTCAAGAGGTTTGCAGCCGTGGACGGGTTCGACTCAATGAAGTGGACCGCCATCTTTGAGAACCAGGAGAACGTGGATGTCGCCATCTTTCATCCGCTGCCCGATCTTCGTAAACCTGAAAGTTACGCCACCTACGAGTTCTGGGGGCTTGAGGTGAGCTATAAAAGGGACTCGGGGGAACTTGTGGGTGATTCAGGTGAGCTTATGGGTGATTCAGGTGAGCTTATTGGTGATTCAGGTGAGCTTATGGGGATTCAGGTGAGATTATTGGGGATTCAGGTGAGCTTATGGGTGATTCAGGTGAGCTCATGGGTGATTCAGGTGAGCTCATGGGGGATTCAGGTGAGCTTATTGGGGATTAAGGCGAGATTATTGGGGATTCAGGTGAGCTTATGGGGGATTCAGTTGAGCTTATTAGGGATTCAGGTGAGCTTATAGGGGATTCAGGTGAGCTTATTGGGGATTCAGGTTAGCTTATGGGGGATTCATGTCAGACTATAAGTTCTGTATGTGGCAAGGGGCTTGTGGGGATTATATAATTTTAAAAAATGTCCTTTCAGTCAACGCTTTATGATTAATTTGTAGACCAATGGAGTAATCGCTAGTAACAAGTATATCAAGTAATCGATTTTAGGTCATCTTATTAATATTTTTATTAATTAATTGTATTACTATTTTTTTTTTATTTACATAAAGAATGATAAAACAAAAACACTTGAAAAAATAACAAATCTATCATTTATTCAATGAACAAAATGGACTTAGGAGACAAGCGTAAATGTTTGTATATTTAAATATACGGCTGAGATTGATCCATCCCGCTTTCAATAGTACACATTCTATTCCCTGTAGTGGTCTATAGTTTTGCTCTATGTGTTCACAGATCATCCACATCTCCGAGTCCGGACAGTTCAACGCCACTTTGGAGTTTGATACGTTTCTGGAACATGTTTCTGTAACTGTTATTGTGGAAAGTAAAAAAAAAACAAAAAAAAAAAAAACAGACATGTTACTGTAACTCTTATTGTTTAAAGTAAAACAGATTTTATCGTAAACAAAAAAATAAATAAATAATGGGGTTAAAATATAGGGCCATGTGAAAAAAGCGGGTTGGGGTGGAGGTTGGGGCGATTTCGCCACGGGTGCCAACATCAAGGGGTCTCAAATCTCGTTTTTGATAGGATCTTTAACTATTGTAAGTTCAAGGGCGACTAGAAATGATCTCTAAAAATGATCTACATAATATGCAAGACTCGCTTCAACATTGGCTATAATAAAAGTGTAGTTTCAGACTTCACATGTAACAAGTTGTGATCTTTTGAAATTTAAAAAAAATAAAACTATATTCTTTGGTTCCTATATGTTATGTAATTATATTTTTTTTCTTCCATTTCACGATAAGTGCTGGTATATTGTCTTGTGCATCAAACAACTTGTTGCCTCATCAAGTGTACACCTAGAGCTGATTCAATTTTTTTTTACAAAATAACTTAAATTTCTTTGTTCATAATAAGCAAAACCCTACAAGAAAATATTTAGGCCAACTCCAGCCCCCATTGCCTCCATAACACTCCTATCATAAATACTTTTTTTTCCCCCTAGAGCCTCCCCAGCTGATATCAAATTCAATGTACATGATGACGTACGTTGACCACAAAACTAGCTACCGAGTGTTTCAATGTGGGGAGTTCGCTCATCTGGGTCAACCACAGGTCAAGCTGTTTTGGACGGTAGGAACGGGTTTGGGAGAAGCGTTTTTCTTTTGTGGAAAGACTTTCCCTCTACTCACAAATGGGTCAGTTACGTCGGTTAGTAAGATCTGTTGTGCGCCTGGAGTTTTTGCAAACGTCAACCTCTCGCTCCGGTTGGTCACGTCTACCAGGTCCTGACATGTGCCGGTCGAGAGTATCTTGAGAAACCGGAACGAATTGGGATGGGGAGTGTCGGACCTTAGTCTTTAAAGTGGCGGTCAATGTGTTTTGAGTTTCGTAGGCTCTGGGCAGGGAGTTAGTTTTAGTGGTTCCATTAAAGAGTTAGTTTTAGTGGTGCCATCAGAGAGTTGGTGTTAGTGGTGCCTTCAGAGTTATTTTTTAGTGGTTCCATCAGAGTTTTAGTTTTAGTGGTGCCATCAGAGTTTTAGTTTTAGTGGTTCCATCAGAGTTTTAGTTGTAGTGGTTCCATCAGAGTTTTAGTTTTAGTGGTGCCATCAGAGTTTTAGTTTTAGTGGTGCCATCAGAGTTAGTTTTAGTGGTGCCATCAGAGTTAGTTTTAGTGGTGCCATCAGAGTTAGTTTTAGTGGTGCCATCAGAGTTTTAGTTTTAGTGGTGCCATCAGAGTTTTAGTTTTAGTGGTGCCATCAGAGTTTTAGTTTTAGTGGTGCTATCAGAGTTTTAGTTTTAGTGGTGCCATCAGAGTTTTAGTTTTAGTGGTGCTATCCTTGCTGTACAGATGAAAGGAAAATTTTAACAACGACAAAACATGCCATTAAGAAGATAACCACGTCGAATGTTGTCACACGAAAAATAAACGTGTTTATTTTCTCAATTGCTAAGTACCTAAGTGATTAGAATGCAGATCACAGTAAATACAGAATTATATATTTAAAAAAAAATTATAATCTTGATACTGTAATTCGGAGTTTTTATGATGTGATTATATAATGAATTAAATTTTTGTATTTAAAGAAAAAACGGGCCATTGCTGCAAAGACAATTCAATAAAAAAAAAAATTTCTGCATAACAAGTCTAAAATATAGCGACAATAACAAATAAAATAATTAATTAAAAAATTGTGTTACCCTTAAAAAAAAAAACGATGTAGAACTCTAGATAGATAAAAAAGTATTTATCAAACGTAAAAATAAAACTATAACTACTAAGACCATTAGAATACGTTGATTCCATCTTGCGTTTTTTTTTTCTTTTTTTAAGTCTAGTTTCTTTAAGTAATTTAGTCTGTTCCAAAAGTTTAATTTTGAGGGTGTAATGGTCTCTAAAATGCCGGTATCCACTTCTTATTTAAAGAAAAAAATTAAAATCTTGTTGAAAACCTCTGATAAAGACTTTAGAAACCTGGCAACTTCTTCCTTTCAGTCAACCACCATGCACACCATCCCGTACATCTACCTGGACGGGTTTGCGAGGATATACGTGGCCGTGGGAGGTTGGTATGGCAGCGTCTTTTTTTTTTCCGCAAATATAAGTACTTAAAGTAGGTATGAATGGAACACAACCCCATTTCCGACTCTAAACTCTCAATTTCGATTCGACTTCACTTAAGTTATATGACTGACACTGCGTAATCATTTCCCTCGAAATCTAATTTTATATTGTTTTCAGCATAACTTATGAGATTAAAAAAAAACCAACAACAACTCAGTTTATCTTATACAGAACGTTGAACTAGATAATTGCATGTGATGACGTTTAATTGCCATGAGTATTTCCACAGACGTGAATGTATGGACTTGTGCTATCGTGCCCGATTCAGAGGCGTATAAATGCATACCAAAAGAGGAGCTGTACAAATTTTATGAAGTCAATTACGGAGAGGAAGACAGAGGTGATCCCTTTGCATTAAGTGTTTAGCTAAAGCAGTGGTTCTCAACCTTCCTCTTTGCCACGACCGTTTAATACATTTCCTCATATCCTTGTGACCCCCAACGATACAATTTCATTGCTACTTCATAGATATGTGTTTTCCGATGGTCTTAGGCGACACCTTTATAAGGGTCGTTGGGCCCCCAAAGACTGAGAAACGCTGAGCTAAAGTATGATGTCGGCTTCCTTTCTTCAGCTTTGAGTAAATCGCCTAGAACTAAACATGTGTTTACGGTGAGAAAAGGGCAAGAAGATTCGTTCCGCTTTCATATCATTGGTCGCAGCCGATGTTTGATGACGTAACGAGGTCGCATCAATGGATGGGGTATGCCGGTGGTCGGCAAACTCGATAATCAAAAGAGCCAAAATTCAGCAGCGAGACGATTTTTAAAAAATTTAAGAGCCAAATTTCTTTTCAAGGATCATGTTTTTTCTGAGTCAAAACCGATTTGTGGCCAACTGGCCGAGCCGCACTCAGGTCGTTAAAGAGCCGCATGCGGCTCGCCAGCCGCGATTTGCCGACCACTGGGCTATGTAAACTTAGATTTAGTGACGGTCAATAAATCCTTTTCAAAAACAAATGATACTAATGAATCTGTTGGAATCAGCCCTTACTCAACTGACTGGAATCGAGTTTTAAAAGAAAACAACAACAAAGAAACACAAAATATAACAGCATAATTTTGCAAAAAAAAAAAAAAAAAAAAAAAAAAAAAAAAAAAAACAAAAATAAAAAAAAAAAAAAAAAAAAAACAGAATGAAAGAAGGTAGTTGGCCAACAGCTCTGGTTTTTTTTTTTTAATTTTAACAAAGTTTGAAAAAATATCCTGCATTATATCAATTTTTATTTATTTATGCTCGATAATAAAATCTATGAATAACTCTTCTGTCAAACAATTGTGTTGCCGGCCTCCGGTTGATGTTAATTAATGAAAGATGCACATGATGTTGTAGTGAACGTAGTGAAATGTGCAGAAGTGTTGACAGTATTGGTTCTGAGCATCCTTTCATAAACCTTAACAAAGATAAACTTTATAAATGGTTGACCTTAAACATGGCGTCACGCCCCACCCCCCCCCTCGCCACACCCCCGACTCTATTTAAAATATCGTCTTAGGCAGATTTTTAACTTTGTTCACCAAAAATTAAAGACAGTTTTACTTTTAAGCTGGACAAGTTGATAATATGACCTAATGACCTGATTGTTGGCCATGATAACAGATGATCGCCTGATACTGGATGAGCACCAGCAGATACTGTCTCTGACACGGTGCAGCGAGGGGCTGCTGGACAAAACAGATAAATACGTTTTTAAAGGCACGCTCACAGCCACGCACCAGGTGCTAGCCAAACGGCCGAAAGTGTATTTCCAATTAAGAGGACCAAGCAAACGATTCCAGTACAAATCTGTGAGATGAGTTATTGTTGTTTTAATAGTGGTTTTTAAAAAAAGCGCCTTGTCTTAGCGTACTTAATGAAATCTGGCCTAGATTCAAAGGTCATGGATCAGAAGTGATTTTAATCTCAATACGGAAAAATCTAAATTTAAATGATGTTGTTTGGGCATTTTACCTAATAGAAAGCAAAACCACAATGTATATGAGCCTTATTTTGTAAATAACAACTTGTTTTAATTTTTAAAACTAAATGTTTGAATGGAAAATTACTCAACTAATTATTTCTAGCGTGTCTTAAGAACAAGGGGTTCAGAAATTAAACAGCTTTATATTAAATGGTATTACAGTGAAAATTTAACACATTCTTAGAAAAAAAAGAGAGAGGAAGGATGAACAGAGACTTGAACATAGGATGAGATTAGAGGGGAAAAAAAGTTGTTCAGATGTACAGCTGAAGTGTCATTTTAATTTGTCTTCAATACTTTAAGTAGCATTCAATGACACTTGCCTTGTTTCCCCGCCAGATATGTTCGGTCGTTGTAGGGGAGCAGAGCTGCGGTAACACGTCCAGGTTCGACGACTGCTACTGCCGTAAGGTCACGGAGGACCAGTTTCATTTATTCATAGAAAGACGTGCAGAAATGCGGTATGGTGGTCACATCCTGCGCCTGTGGTGGCCCTCTGATGGCTCGGACATCAGGGGCCAACCGAGCAATGCCTATCCTTTGCCCAAAATATTCCAACAACGTAAGTCATAGTGGTAATATGCTGACAGGTGTAATTCTATCCATCCCTTCATTAAGCCTATCGTTTTTTTTTTTAAGTATTAAGTTCTGTTTTAAATACTCTGGGAGCAGCAACTAAAAACAGCAACGAAAAAAAAACGTGCAAGTCATCGCTCCTCTACGTGGTTCGAGAGTCTAGTAGGAGAGTCTAGTGGGAGAGTCTAGTATGAGAGTTTAGTAGGAGAGTCTAGTAGGAGAATTTAGTAGAAGAGTATAGTTGGAGAGTCTAGTAGGATAGTCTAGTGGGAGAGTCTTGTAGGAGAGTCTAGTAGGAAAGTCTAGTTGGAGAGTCTAGTAAGAGAGTCTAGTAGCTTTGAGCGCAACTGGAGTGTTCGGTGAAGGCTGGTGCACCGGCGCAGTTGCTACGACGGAAAGACTCCTTGAACAAAGGACCTAGTAGACAAATCCTAGACTTTTGGGGTGGAAAATGCTGTCCTTTCTCTCTATTCTTATGCCTTCCACGACTGATGCGATTAACCCAGGTATGGGTGAGCTTTTAAATTGTATTCGGTAGAGCCTTGATAGCACTAGACTTTAACGCCCACTAACCCGACTTGGTATATTTGGATCGGAATGCATCGGGACGATACACCGAGAAGGTCTAAACCGACTGCAAATCTCATCAGGTTGCATAATAAGGAAGTGCTCTTGCACTACAACTTATGTGACATGGCACGGAGTCCCAAAGAGATCTGACACTCATATTAGCGGACTTCGAGTCCAAGCACAAAATTGCGACTATTTGCGAGGTTTGAAGTGATCACCAGCCGATGCTGTTAGTAATATGATGAACTAGTTGACCTACGGTCAAGCTATCCATAGCCCGATATTTCTAACATTGTGTATAGGGCGATAAAGAGAAAATAATTTCATTATGCAGACGAGAAATGAGCACTGTCCGACACGTATCTACAAACTCAGACTCGAGTCGTGAAGGATTCTGTCGACTCTGCAACCTTGACCCTGAAGCGGTAGTTAACCTAGTTGCAGAGTGCCCCGAAGCCGTGGGTTGTTTTGACAGGTCGAAACCGGAAACCTGTGTCAATCGTTTAACTGACGGCGACGCCCTCTTGGTGTGTCTAGCCTGTGATTGGCTGGACAAGGTTATAAGAGTTTAGACTTAACCTTAACAGAGAATGAATCATAATGTTGTTGTTGTTTTTTTTATTGAGAAATTATTAAAGACATTTTTTCTTGTTTTATCTTGTCTTTGTTATATCTCAGAAAAACTGTACAAAATTATCAGGGTGTTCGTTGCTGCCAAAATAGAAAAAAATCAAAATGTTGGGGAGCGTATTTGTTGTAGACGAAATGATAGAGCGACAGAGACGAAAAAGCAGAGGACAGACGCCGTCATCTACCAAATATTCCTTGTACCAAAACAGCCACGGATAACGATGTAAAACCAAACGTTGTCTTTTTCCCAACCCTTACTTGCCAGTGTCAGGCACCAGCAGGATGAGTGGTTTAGGACACGCAGCTGGTAAAATAAGAAGGGATCACATTCAGAACCAGGAAAAAAAGACAAATTGTTGTTGCCAGTATATGGCTTAACAAGGAAAACATTGTTTTAGGTTGTTTTTTTACATCTTGCCAGAATACTTGTTAATTATTCTGCATTGCAAGCTCACAATGCCAGGCACTCCATTCACAGGCCCGCAGGTAGAACCAGACGGCGTTGGATCGACTAATAACCTTTTAGTCCACAATATGAACCTTCAGAAGGCCTCACAACTTGATCTCCATCTGTACATATACACGATAACTCCTTGGTAAAAGCGATACCACCTTGGTCAAAACGATACCACCTTGATCAAAGCGATACCCCCTTGGTAAAAGTGACACACCCTTGGTGAAAGCGATACCCTCTTGGTAAAAGCGATACCCCCTTGATGAAAGCTATACATGTTTCCATATTTGTTGATCCATCAGTTCTTTCCTTGCTAATTCACATTCCCGACTATTTCAGTACCAATTGAAATCAGCATCGTCCAGAACAACAAGGCCATCGACCTGGAGGACTGCACGCTGGAGCTGACCGTCGGCCACTCGTACACCTTCATCCTGTGCGCCATCAACCTGAACCGCGGCAGGCTGTCCATCAAGTTCGGCCCGGACGACACCGAGGCGACCTACCACCGGGCGAACTGCACGGCGAGGAACGTCCACGTCACGGAGAGGCACATGAGGGGGCACTTCACGTTCAGCTACACGGAGGAGCCCCCGGGGTGCGGGCGCCAGGAGAGCATCAAGTGTCTCGTTGATAGTGAGTAATCTAGAGCTGCACACTTGGAGTATGAAAGTGGACATGCATCTTTCTTTGTAATACTGCAAAGCGAAAAGAGATATTCAAAGGGTGGGGGGAAGACCTGAAGATGGTCAATGCAAAAGAAAAGTGGACGTTTCGGTTAAGCACACTCCTGCATTTAAAATGCAGAGACAGACCAACTCAGCTTTTAGATATGTAGTTGAAGTAATAAATTATAGAAGGAGTTGCTCTCTGACACACCGATAGATCGGTGTCAAATCAACTGCCCACTTAGTAACGGCTAGAGTATTTGTATACTTTGATTTTTCACTACATATCTACAAATCTGAGCTCCTCCGTCTCTGTGTAATGACTACTGTAGAAGGCTTCTTTAACCGAAACCTCAACATTTTTAAGTTGTCCTTCTTGACGTTTTTCTCTCTGCCCCGGGAATATAAAATATCCAAATACACCAAAGAGGTAAGAACCGCAGGGGATGGCGTACTGTTTCAATAGCATTAAATATCATTATTTTAATTTTGAAAAGTTTAAATGAAAATTAAAAAAAAAACGTATTTATTTATTTTAAGAGCAGCCAGATGTCGACGACTTGGTAAAAGGTCGGGCATTTATTATGATTACAAATATTGAGTTAATTATAATGAGAAGAAGTATTAGATGTATCAATAGCAATTGTTATTTGAAAAATACCTTGTCTTCCTCAAGTATAAAAAGTATTCCATTTGAGGATGTGGTTTGGGGGGGGNACACGAAATAATACTACTAACGCAGTTGAATTGTTTTTAATTTGTCTTTCTAAATTATATTTAAGTGTTATGTTTTTTTTTTAACTATGTTGCTTAGATGTATATGCACAGAAATAGAAAAGATGTTTTTGTGTATTTTTTTTTAAAGAATTACATGGGACGTATTTAATAAATCGCGTGTGTGATTGTCAAATAATTAAATGAAATCATTTCAAGACAACTTACCTAATCCCGTTTTAATCATCGTATCCAACGGTATCTGTGTGAATCGTGTAACAACTCTTATTAATTTGAATGGTTATATTTTGACAAATAATGTACATAGCTCTTGTTGTAGCTTATCTTGAACAGACGGGGGTCTGCACCAAACGGTGGTCAGCACCAAACGGTGGTCAGTACCAAACGGTGGTCAGTATGGTCAGTACCAAACGGTGGTCAGTACCAAACGGTGATCAGTACCAAACGGTGGTCAGTACCAAACGATTGTCAGCACCAAACGGTTTGTCAGCACTAAACGGTGGTCAGTACCAAACGGTGGTCAGTACCAAACGGTGTCAGTACCAAATAGTTTGTCTGCACCAAACTGTGGTCAGCACCAAGCGGTGGTCTGCACCAAACGGTGGTCAGTACCAAACGGTGGTCAGCACCAAACGGTGGTCAGCACCAAACGGTGGTCAGCACCAAACGGTGGTCAGCAACAAACGGTAACCAACACAAAACGGTTTGTCTGCACCAAACGGTGGTCAGCACCAAACGGTGGTCAGCACCAAACGGTGGTCAGCAACAAACGGTGGTCAGCAACAAACGGTAACCAAAACAAAACGGTTTGTCTGCACCAAACGGTGGTCAGCACCAAACGGTGGTCAGCACCAAACGGTGGTCTGCACCAAACGGTGGTCAGCAACAAACAGTGATCAGCAACAAACGGTGGTCTGCACCAAACGGTGGTCTGCACCCAACGGTGGTCTGCACCAAGCGGTGGTCTGCACCAAACGGTGGTCTGCACCAAACGGTGGTCTGCACCAAACGGTGGTCTGCACCAAACGGTGGTCTGCACCAAACGGTGGTCAGCAACAAACGGTGGTCTGCACCAAACGGTGGTCTGCACCAAACGGTGGTCTGCACCAAACAGTGATCAGCACCAAACGGTGGTCTGCACCAAACGTAAAAAAAAAACCCACAATTGTTCTTGTTTCTATATCCTCAGAGATCCATAGCCCGATATTCGCCTTGAGCTTTATTTTTATGTTTTGTGTATGTGGCATCGCATTGGTCATGATAATAATTTATATCAAGTGTAAGTATCCAAACATTAGGAACGATAGGAAAATTCAATGCTCATTAAAATTACATTTCTAAGTGTCAATTCTTGTTTGTTATTTTATTTTATTTTTTAAATATATTTTTTTTTTGGGGGGGGGGGGGTATCTTTATTTCGGGGGAACTGCAGGTGTGACTTCTTACCGGGATCCGGGAAAATTCCGTCCCTCACTCCCTGTGCCGCTGCAGCATATAGGACTTTGGCCTGCCTCACCATTTTCTCTCTCTCACACTTAACTGATGCTTTTCTTTTCCGTGCTTGGATTACGAGTTGCTTTAGATCTTTTTCCACATCGTCCATTTTCTAAGCCAATGGTCTTTTAGCCGCTTTCCTCTGGGGCTTAGGTGATGCACCCTCTTCACTCCTCTGTCATTTGGCATTCTCTCTAAATGTCCTGCCTAGCGTAGCTTGCCCCTTTTTTCTGCTACTATCGTGGGATCCTGATATAGTCTATACAATTCCTAGTTGCTTCGTATTTTCCATCCATATTCATCCTTTGTTGATCCATATATTTGTCCGCAGTCCTTTTCTCTCCCATGTGCTTGATAGGTTTTTTCGGGGACATTAAATATATTTCAAGTAAATGATAATATGAGTTAAACTATAAATGAGCGAGTCTTTATATTAGAATTTTTCTTATCAATGTAAAGCAATGTTGCGCCTGGTTTGTGACCTGCTTTCACAAGTTCTGGCGTGTAGTAAAAAAAAACTGTGCCGTGATTTTAAAAAAAAAAAAAGAAAAACGCTAGACCATTGATAGTTGAACTGTTAGATTTGGGGTATTTTCTCGTCGTTAAGGAAAACATTTCTTCAGCCACCCGTATTACCCTCCCCGCCCACCTGCGGGAAGCCTTAATCCGCACGTCCTATTGAATCAACTGAACAGTTTTATGCAAGGTGAAGAAATCCCATTTAAAAAAATAATTAAGCTGCTTATAAACAACAGCCGAAACGAAAAGACAAAACAATCATTAAATATTCATAATTTTATGTATCAACTAGTGCAGTGAGTTGGTTTTAGACCTTGGCAGTGATCGCTACGGTGCACCCTACTACACCCTCGTCTACACCCTACTGCACTCTGATACACCCTACTGTACCCTCTTCTTCACCCTCCTCAACCCTACTATAGCCTCTTCTTCACCCTACTATGACCTGCCGCACCATCTTCTACACCCTACTACACCCTCTTCTACTTCCTATTCCACCTTACTCCTGTAGCTCATTTCATGTCAGAATGGATGTACGGAGTAGCCAGTGGGAAATGGAGATAACTAGTGGGAAATGGAGATAACCAGTAAGAATGTATGTCTATGAACAAAGATCAATATACCATGCCAAATATTTCAATTTTATTTATCTATTTTTTTTTCCAGATAGAAGGAACCGGAAATTAGTTGTAGGTAAGAAATTATGTCTAACATGTATTTATATAACTGTTTTCTGTTCCCATTGTTTGTTTCGTATTCTTACAACTGTTCCCAAACCATGTAATTTTTTGTTACATTTTTATTACAGCTTCGCGTTATTGAGTTGATCGATATAATTTTGTGTTGAGCTGTGCGTTGCATTTTTGTTTTTACAATTTTGATTATATCAAAAGTCAAATGAAACTGGAAAATAAATTAATTTATGAATCATTAGATGGTATCTTCGCTCTGACATGAAGTATGTTTCACGTGTATATAAGATGTATGGCCATACCATCCGTCCATACCATCCGTCCATATCATCCGTTCATACCATCCGTCCATACCATCTGTCCATACCATCCGTCCATACCATCCGTAAATACCATCCGTCCATACCATCCGTCCATACCATCTGTCCATACCATCCGTCCATACCATCCCTCCATACCATCTGTCCATACCATCCGTTCATACCATCCGTCCATACCATATGTCCATACCATCTGTCCATACCATCTGTCCATACCATCTGTCCATACCATCGGTCCATACCATCCGTCCATACCATCCGTAAATACCATCCGTTCATACCATCCGCCCATACCATCCGCCCATACCATCCACCCATACCATCCGCCCATACCATCTGACATTCTATTCTTTGTTCACAGAGTACGTTGATGATGACGGTAAGCGGCCAGTTCATTTACATTGTGTTTCATAATTTTTGCAATCAGATGGTCGTTTGTCAAGTGACTTCACAAGTCTAGGAGTCGGCACATTGCTGAGATGATGATTAAGTTGATAAGAGTATACAATATAAGCACATAATATCAGCCATATTACTAAATATTTTAAAAAAGTAATATTAGTTATATCTTAAATAAAAGAAGGTAATATAAATATTTGATTAAGAACAATGGTATTGTAGCTCGTAAGACATTTCGAAAACAAGATGTATTCCGAGAATGCGTATCGAAACCAATCTGATATTTATAGGGCCCCCTATCTCAGGCATAACTAAATCGGTACAGTTATGGAATCTCTCTCTCCCCCCCCGGGGCCCCTCGATTAACTTAAAAGAAAAAATATTAAAATATTGGCACTTTTTGAAGATTTTTATCGGATTTGAACAATAATTAGAAAAGTAGTTTTTACACATGTTTCGAGCAGGTTATTAAATTTAATCTAGAATATTCCAGAAAGTTCTAAATTGTTACAAGGGGATATACAGTGGGATCTAAGGGATTATTGAAATGTTAGTTAGTTCTATTCATTTCGATACTGCCCCGGAGTTTACTGTTCTCTCAGTACCACTGAATAATTTTTCGCTATGGGATCCCAGATGGGTCGGGATTCCATCATAATCTTTATCCCAAACGGGATCAGGATCCCACCAGAAAACGGGGCCCCACCGGGATTGGGATCCGAACCTTAAGTGGATCCACCGTAATCGGGATCACACCGGGAAACGGGACCGCGCCAAGATCGGTGTCAGAATGGGATCGGGGTCCCAATGGGATCAGGGGTCACATCAGCTTGAAGTCCTAATGCAACCCCGGGTATATAGGCTAGTTTAGAAATCAAGAGTGGGTTTTTTTCAAACCGGAATTACTATGAAAGTATAGAGATCTTGCATATCATTACCACCTTCGAAATACAGATATACTGCTGTACGAAACTTGGAACACACGCCGTCGCTGATATTACCATTGAAGAAATTGATATGTTTTTATGTCGCAGCTGGTACAACCATTGAATAAAGGGATATGTTGCCTTTATGTCGTAGCTGGTACTACCATTTCATAAATGGATATGTTTTCTTTATGTCGTAGCTGGTACTGCCATTGAATAAATGGATTTGTTGTCTTTATTTCATAGCCTGTACTGCTATTTCATAAATGGACAGGTTGTTTTTATGTCGTAGCTGGTTCTACTATTCAATAAATGGATAGGTTGACTTTATACTCAAATGCTGCTTACATCGTGTTAAATGACCGTTGTTGTTTTTTTTTTCAGATGCAAAATGCTTTCATACTTTCATTACATCTTCATTAATTTCTCACTGATGTTGACACGGGCGCACATAGTGAAATAAAGAAATAGAACTCAACGTAGTCGATCTGTCGACTACACATTTAAACATGTTTGTTCTCAAAGCTATCGTTTTGCCCTTAAATACCATTGAATACCATTGGGACACAACAGCATTAACACTTAAAATACGTGCAACAGAACTCGGCAACACACAACGAGCTACACCGTGAACATCATCCAACTCTTCTTCGCGGCCTACGTGGAATTGGAGTGCAGTGTAAATGACGACTTATAGCGTGAAGTGGACCATAGCGTGTTGTAGGGAATTGGCTGTGGTACCGTGAGAGACAGTACCGAAACAAATAGTCGTCTGGCATTAAGAGTAGATGAATATTCAACATTGAGATCTACATATCGACAGCCTGGAGCTACGAAAAGCGATTCATTCACATCTTTATAAAATGTTCAAAAAGTTTTTAAAAAAAAAAAAATCACATCTTTACAACTTAGTTGTTTTATTCACTGATCTTATTTTTTTATTCCGGCAGATTCGGAGAGTAAAGGTAAGTCGCAAATTATACCCTTTTATTTTACGACCAGGAGAACTTATACAAATAATAGTTGATATAATTTATTTGACGCGCATACAATAGAAACGTGTGGAGCGTCGTGACATTGTCGACTTAAAACACTTACTTTAAAAAAAAATGGATGCTTCCTAACTAAGTAATTAATCCTTGGCCTGGGTGGCTGGGTAACCGAGTGGTGTAAACTCAAAAGTCAATCCCAAGCTTGTGTTCAATCCTCGCCTAAGTCCAAGTTAAGCAAAGACAACACCAGCACCCCTTGTGGATGGGACCCGTTAATCTTGGATGGCAACTCATCTAAGTGGAGAAAACTCTGAATCAAAACCTGGAAAAGGCGTCTCGTAGGCGGGCACATCCATACAACTCCATCGTAGCCATACATGGCGTTCCCTTGGTGCATGGAGAGAGGCGATTTTCTGTCTATAGGCCTTGTGATTTCCTCCTGCATTATCCCACCTTCGTCAAATTGTGACGGACGGATGCCAGTAAAAAAAAATAATAATCGATGGCATGAACTTAAAACCCTGTTTAAAGTAGATGAATTTTTTATAATAAATATGCTTTTTGGCATGGAACAGTATTTTAATTCAAGCAGTTTCTTAATAACAATTTGAAGAATATTAAATTATGATTCTGATTATAGTTAAACCAGAATAGGCAAATATGTTGACGGACAAAACTTCTTTTTTTTTTTTACGGTTGTATTTTAGTTCATAATTCGCACATATAATTCACTAATCATCATGCGCCTCTGTTTCATTCTCCGCATGTCTGCCATTGGTCAGATGCAGCCACACCGCATCCACGGGTGTCAGGTATGAGCCAACGGGTGTGTGTCGGGGTCATGCGTTCTGTTCAAACGTGTATTTGTATCATGTCATGATAAGTCGATAACGGTGGAAACGGAGGGGAGTTGATGCTGAGGGTATGCCCAGGTGATGTTCATGTGATTCTTAGGTGATGATGAGGTGAAAATGAGATAATGCGGAGGTCAAGCTGAGGTGACGCTGGTATGATGCTGAGCCAGGCTGACGAAAGGGACAGAATAAGAAAATTGTCGTTAAAGAGACAAGGGTTTCTATGTGGCCAACATCTAAAGATTTCAAACCTAACCGCATAAAGTAGGTTAGAGAGAAATTTGATCGAAATAAATTTCTTCGACGAAAAATTGATCGACGGAAATTTGATCGAACAGAAATTTGGTGGAAACTTTTTTTTTCAGTTCAAGCGTTAAAATTTTCGTCCAATTTCTTTTTTAACGCACTATATTATAAATTAAAACAAAATAATGTGTTCAAAAAGAAATTTGACGCAAAATTTTACCTTGTGAACTGAAAACAAGATTCGACCAAAGTTCCATTTTATCAAATTTCCGTCGATCAATTTTCTGTCGCCGAAATTTCTTTCGATCAAATTTACGGATATGCATAAAGTATGTTTACCGTTATTTATTGTGCTGCTTTTAGCACACGGTGGACTAAGACGGTGCATGTTACAATAACACCGAGCGTGCACAAACAGCGTATATACATTAGCACCGGGCGTGCACAAACGGTTAATGTTACTTTAGCACCGGGCCTGCACAAATGGTTAATGTTACTTTAGCACCGGGCCTGCACAAACGGTTAATGTTACATTAGCACCGGGCCTGCACAAACGGTTAATGTTACTTTAGCACCGGGCCTGCACAACGGGTTAATTTTACTTTAGCACCGGGCCTGCACAAACGGTTAATCTTACATTAGCACCGGGCCTGCACAAACAGTTAATGTTACATAGCACCGGGCCTGCACAAACGGTTAATGTTACATTAGCACCGGGCCTGCACAAACGGTTAAAGTTACATTAGCACCGGGCCTGCACAAACAGTTAATGTTACATTAGAGCCGGGCCTGCATAAACGGTTAATGTTATATTGGTACAAACGGCCGCTGATCCATGTCTCTTGTTTATTGTATTGTTATTATGATATTTTTTTTTAAATGAAGAAGAAAATAACATAGAAGGAAATAAAGTTTAGAAATCTATTTCCAAAAATTTTAATATAGACAATAGAAGCTCATTATCAAATTCTTTAAAAATAAATTAACGTCAGCCTTCAGGGTTTTATTGGGTTTTAAAATAAATTTTGTAAAACTGCTTTTCAACTAATATAATGTCTTCTTTTTTTTCTCTCGTTTAGTGGACACATTCACTACGGGTAAGTCATTCAAAGTGACGTTCTTCCATATGTTTGATAGGTTTTTTTTGCCTTTTTTGTTATTTTCCAGGTTTCACTAGCGTATGTGCCTTATTATTATTATTATTTTACAGTAAGTCTGATCACAGTTATATATATTATAGCTTTCTTTGTTTTTCTTGCTATCTTTTTTACGGTTGAGTATTTTTTGACTCCCGGTATTGAAGCATTCCCTGTTTCCGGCCGATATTCTTTCTTCAATATTTTTTTTTAATTAATTCATTTAATAATGATCCTAGGTTTCATCTGTCTTTTCTTCTCTTATCACAGTCAAGTATTTTGTTTTTTGGTTATCAGCCTACAGCCCCGCTTGTAGTGGTGCGTCTTTTATTTCCATAAAGGCTTTTGTTATGTCTCTACTACTTTTTCCCTTGCAGTGTTATGTCATCAGCGTATGCAAGATGCTGAAGCGGTTGATTGTAGAGTGTGCTCAATGGTTGGGGGGTCTTTGGGTTTCCCTCAGAAAGTATCTTATTATTGTGTCTGGAGTGTCTACATGTATTCTTCTTAATACACTCTCCAATGTTAGTTAAATGGCATACGAGACGCTGACTCTTTTAGCCTTTGACCTCCCCTAATCTGAAATGGCCTTGGATATTCCCTCTAACCCTTGATTTAGCTTTTTGAGTTTTTAAAATATTATTTGTATTCGTATTGTCAAATTTTTTGGTAAACAAAAATCTTGGAGAGTCTCATATAGATATTTATTTTGATGCTGTTATAGTCCATTTTATAGTCCAAATAGATATGATGTTCTACGATATTATATTAGTAACATTTATCAAGATATTTTACTGATGTTTTTGCTTGGTATTTTTTAATAGTTTTTTAATATTTTTTTGTGTTTCTCTTTTTCACAAAGTGGTCGAGAATTGTGGAAGTAAATAAAAACAAAAACTCTAAAAACAAAGAAACTATCACGAAAAATAACGTTAAATTTCATGCTGATCCATACATTTTTTTTGTTTAGTTGAATAATTATGATTTGGGCTTGAATTGTCTCTGGGCACTTCAAGAGTTGTACTTTTCCATACACAAAAAAAAAAAAAAAAAAAAAAAAAAAAAAAAAAAGTACACAAAAATAAAAAAAAAAAAAAAAAAAAAAAAAAAAAAAAAAAAAAAATTATGCATGCAATTAGAATAAAATAATTAAAGCAGATTTATTCTAAAAGAAACAAAGCAATTTAACTATATTATCATTCTTTACTCCACTCACCCACCCATTCAATCACAGACACAGCAACGGGATCTAACGTGGATCCTATCCGTAAGTAACGTCTAGTCCCTCGTGTATGTTGTCTCTGTGGACACAGGGTTCGCTGGTTAAGTTTGGGTTTGGTATTTAAGACACAAAAAAATGTTCCCAGAGTTTTTAACTTAAGGAATTTGTCTTGGTGGCCAGGCTGGAACACGTTTTGAGATTGTGTGTGCGTGTGTACATTGGGTAAGGAATGACCTGACTGTTACGTCACGTGAGTTTTACGTTGCTGAATGAATAGGCTTACTGTTTTGTCACATGAGTTTACAAAGGTCAGGGAATAACCTTACTGCTACGTCACATGAGTTTACATCGCTGAAGGAATAACCTTACTGTTACGTCACATGTGTTACATTGCTGAATGAATTAACCTACTGCTACTACGTATGTGTTTTAATTAATTAATTAATTAATGAAGCAATTTTAATTAATGTATGAAATTGTGTCTGAGGTCGGCATGTAAGTTGCTGGAATTATTTTTCAGAATACTCACTTGTTCAAACCGGATGGTTTTCACTGTATTATTGGACTATAATGTTTCTCTGTAGCTATTTCCTCTCCATACTCTCATCTGTTCAGTAAGTAGTCAACAGATTCTGTTAGCTTTAACTTGCCTTCTGTGACATAACTTCGCCCCTGTTCAATTTTTGCACGAGAATAGTTCAGTTGTACTTCACGAGATGTAACAAATGTAACACAACCTCTCCCTTAATATTATCATTTTGTTTTCCCCGTACAGGTGATCGAGATGAACTATGTAAGATAAATGAATGCTTTTGGTGGTTGAATTAAACAAGAGTCTTAGATGCGTTTGACATAAAGTTATGTATTCGTGTGAAGTTAAGAAAATGTTACCTGAAAATTTGAACTTTTCTTTTGTTCCCTCCATTCCTTGGCATACAATATTTTAAATAGTTTTTATTTTGGTTGCTTTCTATCTTTTGGTAAAAATAATAAGTGATTTATTTTATATTAATATTTTTTTTTTTAATCTTTATATCCTATAGCATCAGTGACTGACCCATTAACAGGTATGCAAAAAACATTCAAATTTTCATAGGACCGAGGAGTGTATACTTATTTTTAAAGTAAAAAGAAATATGTATTTAAATAGCCTGCCTATCCCATTGTCGTGTTAAGGATAAAACGGGATATTTTATTTTTCTGTTCACCTGTGTGAATGAGTACATCATAAATTTCAAGGTAAATGGTCAATACGTAACAAAACAAAAATTATAAGTTAACATTTAAAAAAAAAAAATACTAAGGGAAAAAACTAGAAAAATAGTAATGTATGAAACAATATCATTGTAACTGTTGACCTATATTCTGCAATATTGTTTAATTTTAACTCCATGAAAACTTTTTTAAATTTTATTTTTGGTTAACAATTTGTGTAAGTTTTTTTTTAATAAGAAAATGTTTATTACAACAAAAGGATTTTACATCCCAATGTATATTATCTTGTTTTGTGTGTGATGCGGGGACTAGTTAGTTCTATTAATTAATTAATCTAATGTTCTCTTGTTGTTGCTATTGTTCTCCGAGTGTCTGGTATTGATACTCAATGCTACGTTATACATATTTTTTTAAAATCATAATTTTGAAAGGCTGTCAAATCCTTGAAGCGTTGTCTAACAAAGGAATTCTTCGTTTCACTTTCAGACATCACCAATTCGGATAAGTTGAACATCTGAAATAGTGAACAGACTGCCATTGACTGAGGATGAAGCATCGTTGACCTAGTTCGCTGATTGCCATTAGTAGACTATTCTTTGTTTAAAAGGTGCTTACTTCATTTGGTTTGTTGTAAAGGCTATTTGAAGCAAAAATAATGTTTAATAGTTAATCAAAGACGAAGTATAGAAAAAATGGGATCATGACATTTTCTATTAAGAATATTTCTATTATATTCTATTCTATTCTATTAATTATAATATATAAATTATTATTGCCATACATATCCTACTTCTAAAACATTCATATTGAACTTTTAGATGAAGCAATAAAGATATTTTCGCATTGGTAACTTCAGTATTGCATAACATAAGTTATTTACGAAAATTACGGATATTATTAGTTAAAGTTGTATGAACTCTGTTTTTATTCATAATCCATATTGCATGTACATATAAATCTGGGTAATGAGTGACAAATTTAATTGACTGACTTTTTTAACGTTAATAATTTAGAATTTAAAAAAAAAAATAAGGATCATTGGGGATTGCCGATGAAGTGAACTCTGCAGGCCAGGCCTGAACAACATACCGCCCGCGGGCCGCATGCGTCCCGCAAGCACCAATTTTACGGCCCGCGAATTAACGAAATATTTTTGTCTTATTATCTTTCGGCCCGCACAAGTTTTTCAAAAATATTACAGCCAGAGTTATGCAGGCCGGCTGTAGGCCAACAGAGGCAACTTGAAACATTAGTCAGTACTACGGGGTTAAACCGGGTGTAGAGTTTTTTTTGAATACCCGATGCGGGTTATTTTGAGAAATAGACCTACAGACAGTACTACATCCTACCTGCCGGCCTTTAAATAATAGTCCTACAGACAGTCCTACACCCTACCTGCCGGCCTTTAAATAATAGTCCTACAGACAGTCCTACACCATACCCGTGGCTCCTTATTGATTTAATAAAAATAGTTCCCTCCGGCCAAACGAATTAATTTTTAACTTAGATCACACATCACGCATGACTGCCATTATTTTTATCAGTCAGTCTTATCAATATATAACATGCGGAGCTGGAGATGGGTCGGTTTCGAGGAGGAATCATGACACACCAGAAAAAAATTATGTATATAAATATATAAATAGAGACATATAAGAGATAACTTTATCAACTCTTTTTTTTTCAAAATGAAGTCGTTAGATAAGTGTTTATATTTGTTATATTGTCCAGTAATACTTTTTATTTTCCAAAATTTAATTTATGTATACTTAAATGAGATATTTGTACTGTAATAAATATCAATGTAATGTAATAATTTCTTTTACAGAACAGCAATAAAATAATAATTGATGAAAGTGTTTTATTTTCGTTGAATGTTTTTGTGACGATAAAAGAGATTGGGGTCTAATCTATTTTTAAGTTTGTTTCTCTTTTAAAATATACCACTATTGTATCTGTCACGTTTAAACTCCAGAGCAGCAGTTCTCAGCCTGGGAGTCGAATGACTATTTCTCAGAGGTCGCGTAAGACCATCGGAAAACATATACTCTACAGTTATGAAGTACGGTAGCAACGCAAACAATTTTCTGTTTGGGGGGGGGGGGGGGGCGCCACAACTTAAGGAACTGTATTTAAGGGTCGTGGCTTTACGGAGGTTGAGAGCCACTGACCTAGTGGCACATAACAGCTTTTAAAAATAGATTTGGATTTTCGTTCAACAGTTTTTAATGTTGGATTATCTTGAAATACTCAGCAATAGTATGGCTGACAAAGGATGCACAATTTGTTTAAAAGGGCTGAAGGTGAATACACCCAGAGTGTAGCGAGGGTGTTTAGCCCCCGGGGGCAAGATTCGCGCTCGGGGACAAGATCCATTTTAAAGCGCCCCCTTTTCTTTTTTTCAACTCTCAAACCCATTATTTTCATCAATAAATAATATCAAAGCACATTTTTGCGCCCCTAACTAGCTGGCGCCCGGGGACATATGCCCCCCCTGCCCCCCTCGCTACGCCTCTGGATACACCATTTGTTGAACACAATAGAAAAAGATACATCATTTTGTGCTGAAGCTTGACAGGAATTTTGTTAACAGCCTATTTACATTTTAAAACAAATTTCGATGTTTAACATTTATCATTTTGTATAAAAAACACATTTTGGCGTTATCTTCCAGTTTAAAACACACAAAGCGATGTTTATTACAATTATATTTATAACTTATTTCTACAAAACAAAAATTTTCACAAACATTTTTTTTTTTAAATGGATAAGCAAATAATTTTGACCTCAAAGGAATATGTGGGAGTGGGTGTCAAGCAGGGGTGGACTGGGGGGTTCAAGTGGCCAGGGAAAAAATAAAAGCGTCCCGGGAAAAAAAAACAAAAGTGGCCCTATCTTCATGACTTTTATTTGTATTATATCACCGGTCCTAGCAGCCCATCGGGAATCTTTCCGGTGTCCCGGCGGCCCAGTCCCTGATGTCAAGGGCCTGCAACGTATTTTGTAACCACTGGTTTGGAGTTTGGATATGCATATTAGGACTGTTCAGAAATCGTTATCGGGTATAATATGTTATTATTCTATCCTGTTTAAAATGTTTAAGTTTGAAGATGTTTCCTCACTCAAGTAGTTAGACTCTAATGGCAAAGAAAGAAATGAGAAAAATCTTTTAATTGATTAAATTGATTGATCGGGAACCACTTTTAAGAAGTCTATTAGTTTCAATTCTGTATGTCTCCCTTTTAACTTATCATTTTATTGCGGATTGATACCCTAAAAAAAATCAACTGGTTTTGGAAGAATTCCTTTTTGGCGCGGGCACCTAGATCGGAACGTCGCTCAGAAAGCGATCCTTGCATGAACTCCCGTGGGAATAGCCGAATGGTTGTTGCGCGAATTTTCTCGGTATGTAGATTTAATAAAGCTTCCACCATCAACTGGGACTCAAAGAATAATTTTCCCATAAATAATGTTGTTAGGTAGACGTCTTTGTTTACATTGCGTTAACGGCATGTTTTCTCGAGCAACTCGTGCGTGAAATTTGGTTGACCCAATGTTTGGCAACGTGACGGTGTGCGGTTTGATTATAAATTGTCTGCCTTGACCTGGATTACACGTAAACACAGTCTATAGTCTTCAGAATTAGAGTACTTCAGAACTTGCGAGACAGTCCGAGATACAGAAAACATTGCGTAACCCCTTTCTAGAAAAGTCTCTACGAAAGCATATACATAGGCCATTGAGCTAGGGGAGAGTCTGCGAGACAAAGAGAGACAGACACAGTTTTTCGACTACGATACTGTACTGATCGTAAGATATTGTACATTATTATATATTAACTGTGTATGTGTGTGCACAATGTGATTGCTGTACTGTAAGTCAATAGCCTTAGTTTTATTCTATTTGATTTTTATATTGTAAAATTAACTTAATAACGTATTATTTGTAATTAGCCATAGTTTGAGTACCGCTCTTTACTACTGTAATTAATTAATGGTGTCGTCTTTTGTTGTTGACTGTTTTTCTCGAGCGATATAGTAAAATAAGAGATTAAATTCCTTACACATTAAAGCAGTACGGAACAATTTGACCTTGAAAATGTATTCTTATCACAAGGCCAATAAATAATTTCAATTATTTCCTTAATTATTATTATTTTTTTTTTTTGGTTTCAATAAAAGGATGGGTCAACTTTACACCTTAAGGTTTTTTAATGGAAGGTAAGATAACAAAATCAGTTTGACAGAGACACAGAGACATGGGACAATGTAAATGTTTTCTTATCACAAGGCCAATAAATAATTTTAATTATTTCCTTAATTATTATTATTTTTTTTTTTTTGGTTTCAATAAAAGGATGGGTCAACTTTACACCTTAAGGTTTTTTAATGGAAGGTAAGATAACAAAATCAGTTTGACAGAGACACAGAGACATGGGACAATGATGTTTACTATTCTTGGGTCAAAGTTCACGACCGTAGTAGAGGAAGCATAGAAGGAGTATGGTGTTATGTTAAGTATTTTGTTGTATTGATTGGCAGAAAAGTTGTTTTTTTTTATTCTGGGGACAAAAATCAAGAATAACAACTGTAAAATAGTGGGTGTAGAATGGAATACATTAAAATGAATTTTTTGAACAATGCTTTCATGAAAGTATAAATACATAATTAAAATTTATTTTTTTACTTAATTTCCACATTGAGGCAAATATTCGTTAAATGCATAAAGATACACACAAAAAGAGCCGGCCACTTATTATCTGATTCAATTTTTATCACATCAAAACTATTTGAAGAGCAAATCAGTCACACACAACAAGTCATTTATAATGATATATTACCTATTATGAACACCGGGATGTAGCAGTGACGCCATGGCAGAAATAGTATGGTTGTAAAAATGTCAATTTTTTGGGGGTTAAACCCTTAAACTCTTTGTATTGCAATGGGTCCAGTCATTTCTCAGATGTTGACCTTGACATTTTTGAAGGAGACACACTTCTCTGATGGTAATCTGGATACTGACACTTTGAAGGTTTCACCGGCTTTACAGTTCTCCATACTTCCTGCTGGCTGGCATTTTCACGTAAGTGAGTGCCACACATGGGCGCCCGCAATTAGGGGCAAGGTGGGTCACTTGTCTGTCTCCCCCCCCCCCCCCCGGGTTGTTTGGGTAAAAAAAATTTAAACAAAAAAAGACAAAAAANATGTCCTGTCCGTTCGTTCACCATACAAATACGCTACAGTAAATTAAAACTATATTAAAACATTACTAAATTTTTTTTGCCCCCCCCCCTGGAAAGTTAATCGATCTTTTTGCCTCCCCCCCCCTAGAAAGTTTTCTGCGGGCGCCCGTGGTGCCCCACGCTAATATATCAGACTCATTCTGCTGGGACCAGAAATATGATGTGATTTCCAAGACTGGAGGTCGGTCTCTATATCCCTTACTCTGGTACTCATTTTTATGTGTGTCCATGGGAACCCTATGGTCATTGTGTGGATCTCCTATCTGACGTTCCAGCCAAAATCCTGCGTCCCTCCTGTCATCCAGATCATGACCCCTGCTGGAGACGATCTCATCCAGACGTTTGTGCCTCATGAAGTTGCTCTGTAGTTCAGAATAACCATGGTCCTTCCCGGCCCTTGGCGTTATTTCTTTACCAAATGTGCAGATCTGATCCATTTTTTAGTCAGTTTTTCTTGACATTGTTTCTGATCTGCCGGTGACAGGATGACCAGAATTCTGTGCTCTATCATTAAGTCGACTAGACCAGCTGCTGGTTGAGTTTCTGATAGTGGGCAACTGCCTTGTTGGTTCATCGGCGGCATGGTGGGTCTGCTGATTTTTCGATGCAGTTGCCCCAATTACTTTGTCACTGCTGAAGGGGCAATGATTTGGATGTGGATTTAAGTTGAATTTAAGGTATAGTTAATTCATTATACATTATAGATTATTAACTGTACTATGAATAAAGGGAAATGGTTGTGGACATTGTTCTGGTTTAGGGTTGGATTGGAGTGTAGAGACTAAAGAAAAACAAATTAGAGTGACGAGAGTATAATGATGCTCTGGTGATTCTTTAATGAAATGAAATGGTTTTAAATACGGCATTAAGAAACTGCATTAAATAATACCTAATATTTAAACTTTCAAGTTCTTCATTAAATGAATGAAAGAATTGACGACCAGAAACCATGATAACCACGAAAGAGATTATTACAAACCATCGCATAATTAATTGATCAAAGAGTAGCCATTTTAGGTAGTTAGTTAGCTTCACCTACATACGGATATAGCTTCACTTCAGATGTAACAAGGTTATAAAGTGTTAAATGTGTCCAAATGAATCTATAGTTTTAGGAGGGTTTCAGAGCATTTGATGGTGTGTGACAGACATGATGTGGGTGGGTGAGGTTAATGGTGGTAAAATAATGGGGTGGGGGCCAAAAATCGCCAATTCATTAATGAGTTCCCATTATTTATAAACAAAGATCTCTTCTGCACTCACTGTCACTCACCCTGAGAGAAAGTACCCAAATGCCGCCTTAAGATTGTCCCTCAAGACCTCTAGAACATAAGCTCTCCGTTTCAATGACTCTGGCTTCACTTCAGACGTTGCGTGGAGGCAGGGACCATCAAGGAGCATACCATAAGATTCAAATAATAACTCGTACTTTGAACAAATTAAATTAAATGAATTCTAAATTTCAAATCAGTTGGCCGTTGCTTGCAGACCACAAAATTTCTTTGTTGATCAGCAAATCTTTTGGTTTCTTAGCAGTCTATATATTACCTGGTGTACATTTTTTATAATATTTTCTTTAAACGGAACGCTATTGTTGAGTATCGTTGTAAACAGCTGAGGTATTTGAGCGAGAGGTGAGATGTTAAGATAAATCTCTGGACCAGCCAGTCTCCAAAGTAATATTAATATTTTTTTTTTTAACTTTAAGAGTTACCGGATATTAAAAACGAAGTTGTTCTTTCCCGAAACGCACTACGTTACCGTACTTAAAAATAGTCGGATTAGTACCTTCTTGGTGTAAAAATAAGTGCTATAATAGTGCTTTAATTTTTTGAGAACACACAAAAAGTATCGAAGTATCGCTTCTAAAGTATATTTTTAAAGTTTCCCTTCCATCTCCCCCAAACAAAAGTAATTTACAAGCAGATTGCTGTCTTAGTGCACAACATGATAGGCATCTGAAAAGTTAACCTTTTTACTAATCACCGAACGAGCCCCCCCCCCCCCCCCCCAAATCCATATGTTGCATTAAAGCCTCGTTATTTTCCTCCTATAGACCTTGATAATGAAAAGTCAATATCGTTAAATACAGTGTTATTAGTCTTTAAATTTGTGAAGTTGCAAAAAAATAAGTGGATAAAAATACTCATGAGTCTACAAAGGGAAGTAAGCCTTCTGCTATTAACAGTAACGGCCACTAAGATACCGTATTTATAATCGAATACTGTGAGCCTGTAAATTAGCCTTAAATATACGGACCATCAAAAATATCGAGGGTACAAATATTTCATAAATTCCATTAATTATTGTAATGGGTTAAAGGTACCAGACTATTCTTTTAACAACTGTTTTAAATGACCATTTACTTGTTTTTAATATAAAAAAAAATATAATCGTTATATAGTTGTACACATTTTGCAAGGGGAGGGGGCACTTGATTCTCCAACGGTTGTCGTCGCTTAAAAGAAACCCTGCCCATGACTTAACCACAATAATAATTATATACCTTGCTTTTCTGTCCGGAATTTAAGGATTATCAAAATTAGATGGGTTCTTTATCAAATGGATTATTACTGCATTTTTCATGTAAACGTTTTAAATGGTTAATGGCATTATTTTCTGGAAGCCATAAATTAAAAAATATGTCCTAAATAATTAACAGAACTACGGTACCGTAAAGCATTGTGCCATAATAATATATTTATAATTGAGAGGTTTATCCTGGGACAAAAACTTAAAAAATATAACATTATAATTATTTTAAAAAATAATTTTTCTTTTTTAAAACATTTCCAATCAATTTATAATTTTTTAAATTTTTAAAATATTAAATGTTGAGGTAAGTGTAACAATATCTCAATGATGTAATAGTCTTAAAATTGTAAAAATAGAACATAATAATTATTTTTTTGCAAAAGTTTGAGATTATTTATTTTAAAGGTGTTCTATCCTGAGATCAGGCTTTTTTAATGTAAGTGTAGTTAAATTGGAGCTTTGCGCCTAATACATATGTGTATTTTCTCATTAAAAATGTAGATCAAAACTATTAGCAGTCATACAAGATGAAATAACAAATTTTTTAGAAAGAAACAGGTAATATTTTTTATAACTCAAAATAAATTTTGATCTATTTTATTAGTGCACAAATTAGTTTTTAGCACAAACATAAATACATATTAAACAAGACAACATTTTACAATTATAACAATTTAAACAAAAGACATTTAAGCATAACTCTAGCACAGAAGTCAGCCTTAGAGAAAATAATGACTTAATTAATGAGCATTTGGTAACCTCTGGGGAGAGCAAGCTGGCAAATTGGTATAGACGAGAACAAGAGAATTTCTAATATTTCTATATCTTTCAGTCCCATCTTGAAGAGAAGTTTGTCCTAATGGTTTTATTTAACACAAGCGTGTTTTCTCCTGTAACTACTTAGACCAAAACTGTTAGTAGAAATAAATGATAAAATAACAAATTTGCAGGCTCCACCACTGAGTGACTTATTTAATGTTCATTTAAACTTGAAATTGAAGAATGAGCAAATGAACAGGGACAAAGGTCACATTTGTAAAGTTTCTCTCTTGGGTGCTGTCTTTTGTGATAAGTTAAACTTTTAGAGGCGCGAAATAAAGAAAGACAAATATCACATTTGTAAGGTTTCTCTCTTGCATGCTGCTTTTTATGAACATTTAAAGCTGAAGAGTTGACAAAAGCAGAAAGACAAACGTCACATTTGTAAAGTTTTTCTCCTATGTGAACTCTTTTGTGAAAATTTAAACCTGAAGAGTTGGCAAATGAAGAAGGACAAATGTCACATTTGTAAGGTTTCTCTCCTGTATGCCATCTTTTGTGAATAGTTAATTTAATCTTTTGAGCAAATGTTGAAAGACAAATGTCACATTTGTAAGGTTTCTCTCCTGTGTGATGTATTTTGTAAACAAAATTAAAGATGTCTTAACTGCAAATGAAGATGGACAAATGTCACATTTATAAGGTTTCTCTCCTGTGTGCCGTCTTTTGAGCTCATTTAAATGTAGTTTTTGGGGGCAAATGAAGGTGGACAAATGTCACATTTATAAGGCTGCTCTGTTGTGTGCTGTCTATGAAGGTGGACAAATGTCAAATTTATAAGGCTGCTCTGTTGTGTGCTGTCTTTTGTGCTTAGTGAAACTTGAATAGGAGGCAAATGCAGATGTCAGGTTTCTCTCCAGTGCGCATTGTTTTGTGAACAATTTAAGGTGCCCTTAGGTCAAATGCAGAAAGACAAATGACACTTTGTAAAGTGTCTAAAGTGTCTCTTCGGTGTGATTTCTTTTATGAATAATAAAGTGGACTTTTAGAGCAAATGAAGATGAACATTTGTAACTTCACATTTGTAAGGTTTCCTTCTCGTGTGCTGACTTTTGTGATAAGTTTGCTTATTTATCAAATGCAGATGGACAAATGTCACATTTGTAAGATTTCTCTCCAGTGTGATTTCTTTTGTGGTTATAATTATATAAACTTGAATAAGAGGGAAATACACAGTAGTAACAGTAACATATGCTGCATGTGTAAGGTTTCTTTCCTGTGTGCAGTCTTTTATGGTTAGTTAAACTTGCCTTTTGGGCAAATGCAGATGGACAAATGTCACATTTGTAAGGTCTCTCTCAAGTGCAATTTCTTTGGAGCTCAGATAAACTTAAAGTGGAGGCAAATGCAGAAAGACAAATTTCACATTTGTAATGTGTCTCTCCAGTGTGATTTCTTTGATCAATAATTAAAGTGACTTTCGGGAAAATAAAGATGGACAAAGGACACATTAATAAGTGTAAGATTTCTCTCCAGTGTGCTGTCTTTTGTGAACAATTCAAGGTGCCTTTTGGACAAATGCAGATGAACAAATGTCATATTTGTAAGTACTCTCTACAGTGTGATTTCTTTTGTGAACAATTAGCATTGACTTTTGGGCAAATGTAGATGGTGTAACATGTACATTACAGCCGAACTCTCACTTGTAGGCGTTAATTTACAACCATCTCTTCCGCACATTCATAACATGTAAGTCCTTGGTAAACACTTGATTTTTAATACAGCAGCTGAACATATCTACACTTTTTACAGAAGAAACATATCAATGAAAATACATTACAGCCATCTTCCCTTGCTCGTACCTACACACGCACTCTCTTGTTCTTCTATCACGTGATCTTTTCTAACCAATCATTCTTCTCATGTGACATTCACCCCACTTCTTCAAAAAAAAATGTTTTATTCTTAAAATATTTTGGGTTATAATACAACAAGATTAATCTTAATTAAAATATTCATTGCAATTGAACAATTCTTGTTTTGCAAAAATGAAATGCTTACAATATTTAGACATAGAAATCAAGAAAGAAAAATCTGCAGAACTTCAACAGTCTGTACAGAAAATGAAATAAACTGAAATTCTAACACATCTGTAATTTTGTGTAGTTCAAATAACTTGTAATAAGCATAACACATAAAATTAAATATATCATATGATAGAACTCCAAAAAATTTTGTTGCTTATCATTTCTTATGTAAATATTAATACTAAGACAGTTTGTTTTTCTTCTTTTTTTTTTTTTCATTTACAGAATGTCATTCTGCTTAGAATGTCTGCAATAACATTGTCTTTTCCTTTAACAGATTTTATGTCAAATTTGTAATCTGCTAATAGCATTGCCCAACATTTGGCTTTTGCGTTGCTTATTCTCTTCTTGTTGAATGCTACTAATGGTTTGTGGTCTGTGAGTAGAGTGAATGTTTTACCTAGCAGGTATTTTTGCAGTTTCTGTCGAGCCCATACTATGGCCAGACATTCTCTCTCTATCGTGCTATGGTTATGTTCAGTTTTTGTCAAATTCCTGCTCAGATATTGTATTGGATGGAGAACACCATCATGCTCTTGCATAAGGCAGGCTCCTAATGCAATACATGATGCATCAGTTGAAACAATGAAAGGTTTGTCACATTGGGGTGTGACTAAGATGGGTTTCTTTCTAAATGCTTGGTTAATTTTTTCTAATGCCTTGAAGCACTCTTCCGAAAATTTGAAATCTTCTAACATCTGTGTGTTTTGTGATTTCTGTCAGTGGGTGAACAATCTCAGCATAGTTTTCAATAAATGGTCTGTAGAAATTGCATAATCCCAGCAGGGCTTGAACTTGCTTTTTTGATTTTGGGATTGACAAATTGAATATCTTATTTTCATTCTCTGTAGTGGGAGTGACTTTACCTCCTCCTATTCTGTATCCCAGAAAATCAATGTATTTCTTTCCGATGTTTATTTTCTCGGGTGAGATTGTAACATTATGTTTCTTGAGTCTATTTAGTACAGCTTCAAGTGTATGTATGTGCATTTCCCAATCTTTAGTATGGATGCATATGTCGTCGACATAATGTACAACATTTGGGATGTCTTGTAACATCACTTTCATAAATCTACTAAAAGTAGCTGTACTGTTGACTAATCCGAATGGCATCACTAGCCATTCATACACTTCATCCATGGCTATAAATGCAGTGTATTTGACAGAGGTAGGATCCATGTTTATTTGCCAAAAACCTGTTTAAATCAAATGTAGTGAATATTTTGGAATTACCAATTCTGTCTACAATATCTCTTGGATCTCCTATGGGTTCGTGGTCTAATTTTGTGATATTGTTCAATTGTCTGTAATCACAGCATAGACGAATTTTTCCATTCTTATTCTTGACTATCACAGTTGGTGAGGTATATTTAGCTTCAACTGCTTTTCTGATTTTGTTCTCTTTGAGAAGATAGTCAATTTCTTGTTTTACAGTGTCTCTATAAGCCATTGGAATAGGGTATACCTTAGTTTTGAATGGTTCATGTTCAAGAAGTTGTATTTTATGAGTCACCGTTTTTGTGTTTCCTGTTTCTTTTGTGATGACCCCTTTGTAATTTTGAAAAATTTTCATCACCCTATGTTTCATAATATCTGGTATGTCAGATGATATGATTTCTATGTTGGTGCTTTTCTTTTTCATTGTGTCCATATCATTTTCAATATTCTCTTTGCTGATGATATTTACTGTTTGTGTTTCTCCTTTATTGTCACCATATGCTCTTAGTTTATCAATATGCAGTTTTTTCACATGTCCTTTGATATTGACATTATATGTGACATCACTAAGTTTGTCCACAATCTTGTAGGGACCTTGCCATGTGATTTCATTCTTTGAATTTGGCAATAACACTAATACTTGTTGTTCTGGCTCAAATGTTCTTAATTGTCTGTGTTTATTTTTAATTTCTCTATGTCTTGTACTTTGCTTGATTAGTCTTTGTTTTGCTGTTTCAATACTGTATAATATCTTATTTCTGGTTTCAGACATTAATTGATATCTGTCCTGAATGGCATCTTGCTTGCTTATAAGTCTTTCTTTGAAATTTCTTAAAGGACTTGCAGGGTTTTGACCAAACATTAATTCAAAAGGACTAAAGCCTGTGCTTTCATGCTTGCTGCTGTTATATGCAAATAACACTAAAGGTAGATATTCATGCCATTTGTCTTCATGATCAATTGTAACTTTTGCTAGCATGTTTTTGATTGTTTTGTTCAGTCTTTCAATTACTCCATTTGATTGTGGATGGTAAATTGTGCTGTATACTTGTGTAATGTCCAGCATTTTCATAATAGCTTGTGTCATCTGTCCTTTGAATTGGCTGCCATTGTCTGAAAGTATGGTTTGTGGAAAACCATATCTGCTGAAAACATTGAGTAGTGAAGTGCATATATTTTCTGCATCTATTTTTTTCAGTGGAACAGCTTCAGCCCATCTGGTGGCTATGTCCACTATGGTAAGAGCATAAATATGTTTTTTCTTTGACATTCTCTTGAATGGTCCTATTAGGTCTATGGCAATTTTCTCAAACAGGAAGTTTGCCTTGTCAGACGACTGTATTGGCGCTGTGTGTTTTCCATCTCTGGGATTGTGTCTTAAACACACTGTACACTTCTTGATGTATTCTTTTATCTGTTTATTCATTTTAGGCCAATAAAAGTTTTCTGCTATTGTAGCAATTGTTTTCTTGGCGCCCATATGTCCACCTAAAGGACTATCATGTGTCATTTTTATAATAGATTCCTGTAATTTCTCAGGCATAACTATTCTTTTACATTTTCCTGCTTGTGCAATGTTTATCAATATGCCCTTATCTAGTTTATACTGTTTATCGTGGCCTGTTTCATTGTCTTTGCTGAGTTTCATTTTTATTTCATTTATTGTTTTGTCTTCTTCTTGAAGTTTCTTGAATTCTTGTTTTGACATAAGTTGGCTTCCCATGGCAATGTTGTCTTCAACTTCAATGTCTAATTTTTCTTTTCTTTTCATGGAGGCTCTGGTTTGTACACTAGCACACAGTTGATGGTTGTTGTCACACCATGCTTTGAACATTTCATCTGAATTGTCAACAACACCTTCAATGTTTCCTATTATGAGGTCACAAATGGCATCTTTTAAAACTCTGGCACGAACTTCACCTTGAAACCAGGGTGAGTTGATGTTAAGAGTAGCAGTTTTACAATCTCTCTTTGTGCCATCAGCCATTATTAATGTGTCTTTTTGACCATCATATTCATCTTCTTGTACCATTCTGCTGTATACAACAATTGTTGTGCATCCAGAATCTCGCAGACACATGCATTTTCTGTTATTAATATATACTGGGTAAAATTTAAGTTTCCCATGACTATCCATTGTGGCCACAGTATCACTTGATCTTGTTGAGTCTTGCTTCGTTTTTTCTGTATCCTTCAAATCTTGGTAGTCATTCCTCCTCCATGGCTGATCATAATCTCTGAATCTGGAGTTATGGTTGTATCTGCCTCTCCATGATTGTCTACCTTTGTTTTCAAAATGTCTTGATCTTTCTTCTGTTTTCTTTCTTATAGGGCTTGCATTAGGTGACACTCTGTTTGGTTGTCCTTTATTGTGGTAACAGTGTTTCGCCATGTGTCCTGGCTTGTTACAGTACCAGCAAATAGTATTTCTGTTGCCTGAGTTTGGAAGACTCTGGTTTCTCATTCCTTTCTTTTTTCTGGTCTTTTATTTTGCATTTGCAGCAAAGATGTCTTGTCTTCTATCCATTTCTACATCTGGATGAGAGTCTTTGAATGTTCGTAATGCATTTGTTAATGCTGCTTGAGTACGAATCTTCTTATCAGTTAAGTATGTGAAAAGAGTTGGTGTTGCATCCTCCAGGAATTTGTCAATTAACACCATGTCTAGTATGGCCTTTGGATTGCTTGTGTCAATTGCTGTAAGTTCTAGCCATTTTGTAAATTTAACTTGAGCTTCGTGTACTATGATCTGTGGATCTTTATCCTTCTTGATTCTCATTTCATGGAATTCTTTTCTATAATCATTTTCTGACTTCCCGAAATGACATAGAAGTGCTTTTTTGACATTTTGATATATGATTTTGTCTTCTTTGGATATACTGTTGTAAGCTTCAAAAGCATCTCCTGTTAGTTGAGTCATTAATTGTGTTGACCAATCTTTCTCATCATAACCTTTCATAGCCATTATGGATTCAAAGTAATCTAGAGAGACATCCATTTTTTTCTTTTTTGGCATCATATTTTCTTACTTTGATTGTATCTCTTGGTGTTGACTTTTCACTTGAGTCATTACCAGGATTGAAACCTTTGCTCTGCAACTCAATTTGTAGTTTTAAATTGTAATTTTTAAGTTGTTCAAGTTCCCGTCTTGCAATTCTTTCTTCTCTTTCAATTATTAGCTTTTGCTTTTCTTCTTCTATAGCTTCTTTTTGCTTTTGTTTGTCTTCTTCTTTAGCTTCTTTGACTTTCTCTTCAATGAAAGCTCTCATTTCTTTCCCAGTTAATCCTATTTTTTCTGCTATGGCAGTGAATTCTTTATATAAATCCATTGTTTATTTGAGTTATGTCAGTTAACAACTTAGTGATCAATGTAAGTGCAATGTATCAATATACTCTATGTAATACAAAATCATATAAAATGCATATATTATGTCAATTACTTAATTCATGAATTATGCAACGTATAAAAATTCTAAATTCTACATTCAAAAAATATATATGTTAAAAAAATTGTAAATTAATATTAGTATGTTAATTCAAAAGAAGTGATACATTTAAGTGAAACCATTAAATTACATTTTGACAAAATGAGGCAACAAAGCATCCACACACAGGATCTTAAGTATACTAAGCATATACGCTCCCTCAGGTTGACAAAATATATCCAATGATTCGAAATTTTGAGTCCGATAATCCGCTAAGTAAAGTTTTCTGATTATTGAAATAGTTTTAGACACTCTAGTTTAGTCCATTGATCCGAATTGTCTCACAGTTCTCACACAATGAAATGAATATATCCAAATGCAGTTCTTCTGTTTGTAATTCACTAATATTAATTGTTAATTGTCACAAACAGTTCCTTGATATGTTAATTATTATTTACTGATTTAAATGATTGTCCATAGTGACAGTACATAGTCCATAGCTTTTATAAATATCCAATTGTGTCGTGTTTACTGTTTACTTCCAGTTCTTGGAAAAACGAAGACTAGTGTGTAGTTGGTACTGGTAACCCTCTGTTATAACTGCGTGACCCAGATTCATACAAAGTGTAGTATGCTTGTTTTACAGCGTACACCGTGCTGTGTGACATTGGTTTATACTATGCGCTATCTGCTTATGTAGGTCAGTCCTTGAACTGGACTCTCGACACTGTCGTTGAGCAACAAATGTCCAACAGTAGACCTCTAATATATCATAAACTTCATCAGTTTATGCACTGCTGCATGCGGCCTTTAATATTCACAAGTTCTGACGATACTGTTTCTTCATATAATGAACACTTTCCTTTTAATTTCACTTGTACTTTAACCACAAAATTTGAGCACGATGCTGTCCCGTGTCTCAAAAGGAAAGACTTGATAATTGAATTATCCTTTTCTTCAGAATAATGTACATGTTCACACTATTCAATAGCGACTGTAGATAAACAAACTACAGATACTTGAACTTTTAATTTTGCCGTAATGCAAATCTTCTTTTAGTAAGCACTTTGTTCTCAAAATTCTGCTGCAATCACCATGTGTTACCGACTGTACCGCCATCTTGACTTCTGGCACCAAAATGTAACATGTACGCTACAGCCGAACTCTCACTTGTAGGCGTTAATTCACAACCATCTCTTCCGCACATTCATAACATGGAAGTCCTTGGTAAACACAACTGATTTTAATACAGCAGCTGAACATATCTACACTTTTTACAGAAGAAACATATCAATGAAAATACATTACAACCATCTTCCCTTGCTCGTACCTACATACGCACTCTCTTGTTCATCTATCACGTGATCTGTTCTAACCAATTATTCTTCTCACGTGACAGATGGACAAATATAAAATTTGTAAGGTCTCTCTCCTGTGTGATGTTTTTTGTGAACAATTTAAGATGTCTTATGGCTTATGGGCAAAAGAAGATGGAAAAATATGACATTTTTAAGGTTTCTCTCCTGTGTGATTTCTGTTGTTAACAATTAAAGATTTCTTATAGGCAAATGACGATGGACAAATATGACATTTGTAAGATTTCTCTCCTGTGTGCTGTCTTTTATGGCTATTTAAATGTGGTTTTTGGGCAAATGAAGATGGACAAATATCACATTTGTAAGGTCTCTCTCCAGTGTGCTGTCTTTTGTGAACAATTAAAAATGTCTTACGGGCAAATGAAGATGGACAAGTGTGACATTTATAAGGTTTCTCCCCTGTGTGATTTCTGTTGTGAACAATTAAAGTTGTCTTTTGGGAAAATGAAGATGGACAAATTTCACATTCGAAAGGTTTCTCTCCTGTGTGCTGTCTTTTATGAATAGTTAAATGTGGTTTTTGGAAAAATGCAGAAGGACAAAGGTCACATTTGTAAGGTCTCTCTCCAGTGTGCTGTCTTTTGTGAACAATTAAAGATGTCTTACGGGCAAATGAAGATGTACAAATGTCACATTTGTAAGGTCTCTCTCCAGTGTGCTGTCTTTTGTGCTTAGTTAAATCAGCATGAGAGGCACAAGCATAAGGACAAATTTTACATTTGTAAGGTTTTTCTCCATTGTGAATTCTTTTATGGTTAGTTAAATGTGCTTTTTTGACAAATGCAGAAAGACAAATGTCACATTTGTAAGGTCTCTCTCCAGTGTGCTGTCTTTTGTGAACTATTAAAGATGTCTTACGGGGAAATGAAGATAGACAAATGTCACATTTGTAAGGTTTCTCTCCTGTGTGCTGTCTTTTATGACTAGTTAAATGATGTTTTAGGAAAAATGCAGAAGGACAAATGTCACATTTGTAAGGTCTCTCTCTAGTGAGGTTTCTTTTGTGAATAGTTAATCCTGCAGAGAAAAGAAATTGTGATGGACAAAGATCACATCTGTAAGGTTTCACTGCCGTGTCATTTCTTTTGTGTTTTAAAACAGTTGAGCTTATAGTAAATCTAGCATTACAAATGTCTTGTTCATTGTGTTTCTCTCCTGTAGGTTTCAACTTATATTGTAAGTTGCTGGATGTCAGCTCATTACATACTGTACATTTACTTCAATTTTGTTAGATACATTTGAAAAATAAAACTGCTGATCTGTAATTATTATACCCGACTCTTCTTTAATTTTACCATTGTCAAAACATTCACCATCTGTTACTTGTGAAGGGTTGACCTCATTCTCTATCTCTTTCTTAAGTACTTTGTGAATGTCAGTAAGAACCTCACTCTTGAAATAATTATAAAGGCTTGTTTTATTTTGAAAATCATCCTGTTTTTCCATAATTTGAACCATATATGAGACAAACCAGAGAAAGCTGTGACACCATATATGTCTGTCAGAAGGGCTGTTCACTTTATGATGTCTTCATATCCTCACAAATAACTGAAACACACATTTAAAATGAAATAAAATGCAATAGAGGAAGTACAGGTAACTAAAAATTCAAATGCATGAACTTTTCTATTCTTAAAGTTAAAGATTAAATAAAAACATTAAGTAATGAGATGAAAGTGTTCATTATTGGCTTAAAACCATCTAAAAATATCTACAGCCCTGAAGAAACTGAACCCATTATTCATAGTTTTAACTATATAATTGGTAAATTTACATTATCTGCGCCATATAGTTTCCCACGGCCGCCACCTTGGTTGCCATGAACTTCAAGAGTCATATGGCACAAAAAGTGGCGGCTGTGAAAAAAAAACACATGTCTGCTGAAATGGGGAGTTGAAATGGAGAGAATGTGTTGATTTAGCTATCTACCAAGAGAAATAAATATATGACAATAATGTTAAAATTTAATTAACAAATTTCTGCTGGTACATAAATGTCGCGGTGAACGAAGCTACTTTATTGAATTGGATACATCTAGATATTTGGCAAGAAGTCTCAATGACCTGAGGTCACCCCTTTCCTCACATAATTTTAGCCGGTCCGTGCTCTTTTCACTCAACTAAAACAAATGTGCCACTACAGTTACAAAAAAAAATTGTAAAAATAAAGAAAAAAATAATGATAACCCAAATTACAGTTTTATAGAATTAGAATGCACTTTTAAACACTTTATTTCAGGTTCCTACAAAAATCAAATTCAAAAGTTGTCCGAAAATCAACAACCGGTACATTACAATTTGTAATACAATAATTGAAGCAATTTTCAAAAATACCGGAAAATTTCAATATTATAAGTAACTAACCAATGAAATTATAATTTAAAACACTGCATTGTGGTATTAAGGAAAAGCTAACTCTAGTAACAACACAAGCATAAACAAAAGGCGGAGAATCTTACACAGCCACACATCATGGTGCGGATTTTAGAAATTGACCATATTTTTATTATTACATTAACTTTCTTCTTAAAATTAATAATAATATAACTTAATATAAGATTAGCACTGGTGGACCCTAACATTGGTGTAAAATTTAAAGACATAATAAGGGAGCCGTTTTTTGTGTGGCTACAATCAATATAACCATTTTTTGTCAGCTCCATCTATGCAGTGAGCTGCAGCTAAATTAAAAAGGTAGTAAGGGAGATGCTACATGTTCAAAGTACTATTAGTGCCACCATGGGTGGCCAAATGTTTTTGCCAAAAGAAAAATTTAAAACCTGAGTGGACAATCCAATCTGCCCTATTTCAACGCCACCAGCAGGGTTGTATATAAGAGTGTTTGGAGTCAGTGGACAAGATTCAATAATTTTATGCCTCCTTCAACTCTGGAACCCATGATTTTCAACAATCAAAGTCCATCCCCCCCCCCACCCACCACCCGTCTGGTGCTCCAGGACGTATGTCCCATCTGACACCCCACAGCTATGCCTCTGGCCACTGGCACTGCTACCCCCCTATCCCGAAAATCTGAAATGCCACCCCCCCCCCACCCCGCAGAAAAAATCTCTGAAAGAAACACTGCATGAGTTTGCTCCAGGACGTATGTCCCATCTGACACCCCACAGCTATGCCTCTGGCCACTGGCCCTGCTACCCCCCTATCCCGAAAATCTGAAATGCCACCCCCCCCCCACCCCGCAGAAAAAATCTCTGAAAGAAACACTGCATGAGTTTGGGGGCAAGTAGCAGAGTGGGGCAACACATCTGGTAGAAGGGTAAGGCAGCAAAATTAACAAATTAAAATACAAAATTTAATAGATTTAAAATTTTGGAGCTCGGAGAGCTGAGTAGGCCTAATAAGTTTTACCAGCTCAAGAATAAACTGCTCCACAGCTCAGCTCCCAATCCCTGGTTACAGTAAAACAGTTATTTTAAAATGAACAAGTACTTTTTAATTTTTAAACACCCTGTAATGGTTGTAGAAAACAGAAAGCTTCCTTGATACGTCCTTAAATTTCCTCAGTGGCCCTGGCTTAGCCCTATTTAAATATAAATAATATAATGATCATGCAACCCTGAATTAAGCCTAATGAAATAAATTTAAAAAATACAATGACAATGATCTTTAAAATTACGTTAGAATCTATTAGTGAAGTGGTTAGGACTTAAGTGGGAGGAACACCCAGAACATACATCGACTACGGTACTAAAAATTTCACCAAAAAAAATTATTTAAGTTAAAAGTGTCAAATTTTCATTGAAGTTAGAGGAATAGAAATTTTAACATAATAACACATAAAATAACCATTTAAAAGTGCAACACAATAGTTTGCTTACATTGAAAAAAAAAAGAAAATGGGATGCTGGAAACTGACAAAAAAAATTATAAAATTTTTTATGCTCAAATTTATTTACTTTTTTCTAATCGAATAGAAATTTGGATTAGCTTTGGCGATAACTAGGAAAAATGTAATTTATTGAATATCATACTTTTTGTATCACTGAATCCCAAAGTATCTTAATTTTGACATTTTAAAATCAAACTTTGATGGATTGTAAAATTTGTACTTATCATTTTTTATTTGAATTAAATGTCGAAATTTTGTGAATGAATGCGCAATAATTTTGTTCATTAAGTAAATAAATTCTCTAATTTTAATGACCCCCTGAAAGATAAATATGTCATTTAGCTTCAATTTTTGACTCTTCTAACCCCATTTTGAACCATTGTCTGGTTCTTCTAGCTTCTAAGGACTTATTCGTTTGTTTGTGTGCCTTTGATATCCACTTAGCACCCATCGTAATGAAATAATTGAAAGATAACTGACCAAAGGAAAGCTGCAAAATTTTAGAGGAGCCTCCAATACTCTTGATCCACCATTGAAAAGAGGGGCTGCTAAGTCAATACCAATGTGGACAGCTCTAAAACCATAATATTTGTTCTTTGGGCACATTTTCAAAATAATATAATACTATTCATTGATTCGTTCGCATTTTAGTATAAATATCTGTACATTTACTAAAAATAATTGGATGGTAAAGGTCTAAAATCATCCGCATTATTAAATTACTTTTATACGAAATTACATTTAAAAATCTAAATTTTATAAAGAATACACATAAGTTTGCACGCGTTAATACGAAATTTGATCAGAAATAATATATTATACACTGTATAACTATAATGTATACACACCTGAATAGCAAGATTACCTTATATAAGTTATATTTCCCATTTATATTCTGGATAACCAATTTAATGAATTATTATTAAGTCTAAGTACCCCACTGCTGCTATCAATACAATTATTACAGCAGCCTAAAAGAGAAGATGGATCAGACCAGCACAGTGGCCATGATGACAAATTACTCATATTCATATAGCTTAAAAAATTACCTCTGTGACTTTAATTTTTTAAGCTTACCCATGGTCTACACACATGAATTTCGGATATGTTGTTAATGAACCTATACTTAGACTATACTATTACTATAAACTAAAAGAGCCGGTTTTTTTGTTATGGAACGCATTTTTTAAAAAAAGTTATTGATGAGTGAAGTTTAGTCAACCTATTTTTATCTTCAATTATTATCAAAATCAAAGCTTTATATTATATAAAAATTATATTATATAATTTATACAATATACTTTATTATTAACCTTGAAAAAAAAAATTAAGGGAACTCTCAATACAACAAGCAAGATGTACCAACTTTAACAAAAGAATTTGAATCAATGCATGAGATCGAGGTCTGAAAACAATAGAATTAGAATGAGGCTGAAAGCACTTCGAACTTCGAACAGTTGTTGAATGTGCGCTAATTTGTAGTTAAAAAAATATTTCGCTATTTAAGTTTTTTTGTTTAAATTATTTTTAAATTCAATTTTTATCATACTGTCTCACTGATTCGTAGACTTTTATTCTTCCCAACTTGTCTTTCGTGCTGATAGGCAACTGATTTGAACCATGTTAAATCTAAAAATGTGGCTTAAAAGATATTGTTATTAAAATTTGCGCATTTGTGTGTGTTCGCTATACTATTATCTATTGTCAACGTTCGACATTGTCCGTGTGCGGAATTTTCTGTGTCCACATTTGTCGGTGTGCACTTTTTTCTGTGTGCGCAACTGTCGGTGTGCGCAGTTATCCATCGCGCGAAACTATGTATTTGCAGACTTTTCTGTTCGCGTTTATCGTGTGCGCGTTTGTCGTGTGCGCATATTTCTGGCCACCAACTTGACCACTGCAGTTAGTTCAATAACATCATGTCTTATTGTGCAGGGTGTCTATGTAACTTGACCACTGCAGTTAGTTCAATAACATCATGTCTCATTGTGCAGTATGTCTATGTCACTTGACCACTGCAGTTAGTTCAAAAACCACATGTCTCATTGTGCAGCGTGTCTATGTAACTTGACCGCTGCACTTAGTTCAATAACCACATGTCTCATTGTGCAGCGTGTCTATGTAACTTGACCGCTGCACTTAGTTCAATAACCACATGTCTCATTGTGCAGGGTGTATATGTAACTTGACAACTGCAGTTAGTTCAAGAACATCATGTCTTATTGTGCATGGTGTCTATGTAACTTGACTACTGCAGTTAGTTCAATAACGTCATGTCTCATTGTGCAGCATGTCTATGTCACTTGACCACTGCAGTTAGTTCAACAACATCATGTCTCATTGTGCAGGTGTCTATGTAACTTGACCACTGCAGTTAGTTCAATAACCACATGCCTCATTGTGCAGGGTGTCTATGTAACTTGACCACTGCAGGTAGTTCAATAACCACATGTCTCATTGATAGAACTTGACCCTACTTTAAATTTTGATAAACCAGTAAGCAGTCAGTAGACTAGTACTAGTAGATTAATAAATGGCCATAAACTAGCAAGGCCCTGGTCAGTAGTTATTATTTAATTAAGGGGTCGTCCATTAATTACGTCAATTTTTCCGCAATTTTGACCCCCCCCCCCCACGTCAACAACTGTCAAACTTTTGATCACCCCCCTATTTAATTATTTCAACATTTTATACCCCCCCCCCCC
>CAXITT010000093.1:94672-254428 GCA_964033795.1 Lymnaea stagnalis | reverse complement strand
AAGTTTAGATGAGTTTAGATGACTTTAGATGAATTTAGATGAAATTAGATGAGTTTAGAAATGTTTAGATAAGCTTAAAAGAGTTTAGATACGTTTAGATGTGTTAAGATGAGTTAAGATGAATTTATATAAGTTTAGATGTGTTTAGAGAAGTTTAAATGAGTTTAGATGGGTTTAGATGAGTTTAGATGAGTTTGGATAAGTTAAGATGTGTTTAGATAAATTAAGATAAGTTTAGATGAGTTTAGATGAGTTTAGATAAGTTTAGATAGGTTTAGATGAGTTTGGATAAGTTAAGATGTGTTTAGATAAGTTAAGATAAGTTTAGATAAGTTTAGATATGAATAGATTAGTTTATATAAGTTAAGATAAGTTTAGATGGGTTTAGATGAGTTAAGATGGGTTTAGATAAGTTAAAATGTGTTTAGATAAGTTTAGAAAAGTTTAAATGAATTTAGATGAGTTTAGATGAGTTTAGATACTTTTAGATAATTTTAGATGTGTTTAGATAAGTTTAGATACGTTTGGTTGAGTTTAGATAGGTTGAGATAAGTTTAGATGAGTTTTGATAAGTTTAGATGAGTTTAGATAAGTTTAAATGAGTTTAGATAAGTTTAGATGAGATAAGATAAGGTTAGATAAGTTTAGATGAGTTTATATAACTTTAGTTTGATAGGAATGGGAGAGTGGGAGTGTTAGGATTGGGGGTTGGGAGAGTGGGAGTGTTAGGATTGGGGGTTTGCAGTGTTAGGAATAGGAGATTTGGGAGTGTTAGGAATGGGGGTTGGGAGTGTTAGGATTGGGGGTTGGGAGTGTTAGGAATTGGAGAGGGGGAGTGTTAGGATTGGGAGTGTTAGGATTGGGGGTTGGGATTGTTAGGAATGGGAAAGTTGGAGTGTTAGGATTGGGGGTTGTGAGTGTTAGGAATGGGAAAGTGGGAGTGTTAGGATTGGGGGTTGGCAGTGTTAGGAATGGGAAAGTGGGAGTGTTAGGATTGGGGGTTGGCAGTGTTAGGAATGGGAGAGTGGGAGTGTTAGGAATGGGAGGGTGGAAGTGTTAGGATTGGGGCTTGGAAGTGTTAGGAATGGGATAGTAGGAGTGTTAGGAATCTGAGAGCGGGAGTGCTAGAAATGGGGAGTAGGAGTGGTATCCTGTTGGAGTGATCAGTCACAAATGATTTTAAATGCGTTACATTGACGATCGTTATGTTGTGCATTGGTGTCACGGTTCATTCTAGATATCGGCATCCTTCCGTCTCGTGAGACGATGGTGCATCACCGTTTGGTTGGGTTGCATTTTCTCGAGTGGCTGTGCAGTCCTATCCTTGAGTGACAGTCTTTACCACAGTTTTTACACACGAGTTCCGTGCTTCTAAATGTTTTGGCCTTTCTCCCAGCTCTTCTGTCTGCAGCCTCTTCCATTCTTCGCTCCTCGGCTACCATGACGCCCTCTTTGACAACTGTGCGCCACGTAGATCGGTCTTTTGCCTTACACTCCCAGTCACTTGTATGTATTTTGGCTGCTTTCATGTCCCTTTGACAGACATCTTTAAATCGCAGATGTGGGCGACCTGTTTTCCTCTTTCCCGAAGCAAGTTCACCATATAGGAGGTCTTTCGGAATGCGGCCGGGACTCATTCTTTTAACATGACCTAGCCACCTCAGGCGTCTTTCACTAAGGATTGTGAACATGCTTTGGGTATTCGCACGCNGTGGTCTCTTTGATGTGTACCCCAGGGTAACAAGGTACTCACTGCCCTCCCTGTACTGCTGTCCCGAGTGTCCTGCTGTCAACATGTTTAATCACAGAGACTTTCTAATGTCTCTGTAGATGGTCTCTGTAGATGGTCTCTGTAGATGGTCTCTGTAGATTTAACCGTATCTTTAAACTACACTAACCACAAACAAACTTTTAATTAAAATATTTATAACAAGCCCGAACGAAATAGACACAGAAGCAACATTTTCTATTTAAAAAAAAAAAAAAAAATCAATTTCATGGAGTCAACCTCTTTGATGCTTTTTGTGAACTTAATGTGAACTTTTTGTGAACTTTTTGTGAAGTATTTTTGATACTGAGACTCTTTGAGACCCTTTCGTTTAATTACGGGGGCCCGGTATTGATGAGAGAGCACACGAGTAAGGAGGGTCAGAGGTCATGGACAGCATTAATCGAAGAACATTTGAGTGACCTGCGGGCTGGAATGCATCGACTTGTATGGAGATGAAATAAAACAAAGATATTTTCTAATAAGTTTGACGTGTGGACGGCCATCACGTCTCAATGTGATGAGTGGGTCTTTGAAAGTACTGAGGTATGAAGGGTATCTCTCAACTATGCTGTGAATCACTGAGATATGAAGTGAATCTCTGAAATAGTAAGTGAATATTTGCAATATGCTGTGAATCTCTGAAGTGTTTTGTGAATCTCTGAAATATGTGGTATATCTCCGAAATAAGAAGTTTATATCTAAAACATGTTGTGAATCTCTGAAAATGAGAAGTGTGTCTCTGAAATATGAAGTGTGCCTCTGAATTATGAATTGAATCTCTGGAACATGGAGTGTGTTCATCAAGTATTCACTGTGTCTGTGACACTTCAAGAGAAAGCCTTGCAAACAGTTTTGGGCTGGCGAGACCTATTTATGTAATGAAACGAAATGACCAGCTGTGGTCAAGTTGTTGATTCACAAGGTTGATCGCCACCTTAAACATCTATGTGTTAAGTAATACTGTACGCCAGTGTAACTTGACCATAGGTCCACGTCATGGTTTTTAATGACCTTTCTTCTCATCATCTATGACCTTTGATACTAATGCATTATGAAGGAGAAAACAAATTCAATGTGTTGTTGTTATTTTTTTATGTTAATTTATTTGCTCCTGAAGGGGAAACCAGCAATACCGGTAACAACTTTATGATAGAGTAAATATATTTAAATGGTGGGGCGTATTTCTAGGCAGGAGATTTTTGTTCTTAAATGATGCATAACATTGGGGGGGGGGTGAAGAGAGGGCAAACAAGGGGTTGGGTGGGGAAGGAGGAGAAGGCGAACTAAAAAAATCGGGGCAGCGACAATCTCTAACAAAAAAAACATTAACAGCCAAAAAGTCTGGGTTAGAGAGTAGTAAATGTTCGGGATGTTGCTCGCTTATCTGGTGTATGGCCATAAATGTTGAGGCCTGGGGCCGAGGGCTCACCTTTAATTTGCAAGGAGAAACACACACAAAAAACAACAACACAGACACACACACAGGGAGCCTTCTAGTTTAGTAGAAATGTTTTGTGTTAACACTTGCGTTATAATAGCGTTACACTTCTGTTATACTTGTGTCTTACTCGTTTTTGTATTTGTGTTCTTGATTGGGTGTTGCTGTGAGGCTTATATCATAGTACATGGCCTTGAAAAGTTCGACTAAGATGAACTTGCCGGAGTTTAGAATCATTCGGTGTGGGGAGCAGGGGAGGAGGGTAGTGGAGAGACGGTCAACGACCAGATGCACTGCATTTTTTTTTGGGAGGGGTGGGGAGGTATTTCCGGTCATCCACACAAACTATGTGTGGCTTACGTTTGATGTAGTTGAATCTGTTGTGTGTGTTTTGTGGTTTCTTGCGATTAAGGGGCTTAAAAGTCAAGAAACGCCCCGGGCGTCACACATTCTGGGGACACACCACTGACCAGGGCCGTCTCCACAACAGCCGATGCTCTGGGTCTGTGCCCAGTGTGCCCATGCCTTAAGACGGCACTGCCCCTGACCCTATCCTAGAAGAACCCATGAATGGACTTGGCAGCCATACATTGACAAGAACAGGCTGTCATAACCAGAAGATTTTTCTCAGATGGTTTCGACTAACATGAATGGACAACAACTGGGATGAAAACACCAGCACAGCTAAGATAGAATAGGAACGGATCAAGGTCAAGCAGCATAAAATGTCATGGATCAGGATGAAGGTTTGCTAGATTCCAATATGTAGAAGGATGAAGGTTTGCAAGATTCAAAGCACTGTTTAGAAGACGTACCTCGTATTTAAATCAATAAACTCCACCGTCTTCTTTGTTTCCTGGTGTTTGTCCTCTAAATAACACCTCGAAATAAAGATTGTATTTAGACACGTAATTAAGCACTTGTTTAGAATCGATATGATACAATTTAAAAGTCTTCCTTACTCTATCAGCATCTTCAAGTTATGTCTGCTCCACCCCTTCCTTACTCTGACATCCCCCCACCCCCTCTCGGGCCACGATTGCTTACAATTTCTGATTTTCTATGGACTGAATTGATTAAAAGAAATTTGTATCTGAACTCTGTTGAGCAGCCAAAGTGCCCCACGCTATGCTGGTCTGTGCACCAGGACTTATCCAGGTGGGGGTCAGACATAAACAAGTGCCAACCTAATTGAAATACTGGTCTTTTGTTGACATGTCTTTAGTCTGTCTGCATGTTCGTATTTGTTTAAAGCATGGTTTGATCTTTTAAACTGCTCTTTAGGGTTTCCTGGCAATAGGGAGGTCCAACAGGACTACATGACTGTCTGTAGGTAGGTCCAACAGCACTACATGACAGTCGGTAGGGAATTCCAACAGCACTACATGACTGTCAGTAGGGAGGTCCAACAGCACTACATGACTGTCAGTAGGGAGTTCCAACAGCACTACATGCCTGTCAGTAGGGAGGTCCAACAGCACTACATGACTGTCAGTAGGGAGGTCCAACAGCACTACATGACTGTGTGTAGGGAGGTCCAACAGCACTACATGACTGTCAGTAGGGAGGTCCAACAGCACTACATGACTGTCGGTAGGGAGGTCCAACAGCACTACATTACTGTATGTTTTGGAGTCGGTGTTTAACAATTTATACTCTCACCAAACTTTAAAAAAAAAAAAAAATTGACATGCCAAAGTTCGTCAACACATTATGATGCTAAACTGTGGGCCTGTGTCACGTCTATATTCACTCACAGTGCAAAGACTAAGACTACCACAATGCTAATTACTAATTATATAGTATCTATATCTATCAATAACAGAGGCGTTGTGGAGTTCAGTGAAAGATAGTGACTATCATTTATTATTAATACACACTCACGAATAAGCAATTATAATCACAAATCAGAGAATACTTATCACAATCATAACCTATTTATTATCTTATCAACTAATTAAGATATTAATAGCATGTACTTATATTTATAACAACCGCCATGATTCCATCCTCCATTCTCCTCTCTTCCTTTTCTCTTCTCTGATTGGTTTCTTTTACCAAGTTCCATACTCTATAAATTTTAAGTCCTCATTCTCACTTAACTCCCTTACCTAAACTTAGCTCTGTGACACCCTCCCTCTACATTTTTTTAAAAATTTGAAGCAAATTTTTAAAATTATTACTTATAATCCAAGTAAAATAACTATCAACATCATAAATTAAACATCTTACTTCATATCACAATCAAGAATTACAAGATATAATATCACCATCAATAGTTAATGAATTTCATCATAGTTATCATCAATAACTGCAAAGTCAAATTATGTACACTCTCTTATTTAAGAATTATGACATGTTTATATAAAAACTATCATAAACATATTCTATTACATCTCAAAATACCATTACTTCATAGTAATATATTTCTTAATTGTACCTAAAAACAAAATTGTTGCTTAACTTGTACCCAACAATTATGAACAAATTGTTCAATCTCTATTGTGTCTAAATGATGTGTTTGAACAACTGTATTTCTATTTGTTATCAATCATTCTGGATAAAATGTCTGGTAAGTGATTATCAACTCCCTTGACTGATTTAATCTCAAATTTATAATCTTGTAACATTAAGGCAAATTTTGTTATCCCAGCATTATTGACTTTGTTTTTGTTGAAATTCAGTAGTGGTTTATGATCTACCAATACAGTGAATGTTGTATACAAAATATAGTTTTGTAATCGAATTATACCCCATACTATTGCTAAGCATTCTAATTCTATAATAGCAAATTTCTTTTCAGCATCTGTCAATTTTCTGCTAAGATATAATACAGGTTTATTAATATTACTGTATGATTGCATTAAACAAGCCCCTATGCCATCTCTAGATGCATCTGTTGCTACAATTAATGGTTTGTCATATGTAATTGGCTTTAAGATTGGCTCTGATTGAAATTGTACATTTATTTGTTGTAAGGCTGAATCACATTCTTGATTCCATTTTACTTTATTATTTTGATCCTTTTTTAGTCAATTTAACTAAAGGATGTAAAATCTGAGTAAAATTTGGTTTGAACTGTCTGTAGAAATTGCACAGTCCTATCAATGCTCTTACTTGTTTCTTGTTCACTGGTATCGCTAAATTCAATATTTTCTTTGCAAGCTCCTCAGTGGGTTTAATTTGGTTATTTCCTATGGTATGACCTAAAAAATCCAATCTTTGTAATCCAATATTTAATTTGTCAGGGGATATTGTGAGACCATTTTCTTTTAATATTGAAAACATTTCTTCTAGGGTTGTTAGATGTGTTGTCCAGTCTTTAGTAAATACACATATGTCATCAACATAGTGTCTAATATTTGGTACCTTGTTTAATATCCTGTTCATCATTTTTACAAATGTGGCTGTGCTATTCACCAGCCCAAATGGCATAACATTCCACTCATAAAAACCATTGTGTGTTACAAATGCTGTGAAGTGTTCAGCTCCCTCTTCCATTTTAATTTGCCAAAATCCTCTTGTTAAGTCCACATGTGTAAATCTATTATTCCTTGCTATTTCATTGATAAGATCTTCTGGATTAGGCAAAGGTTCTCTGTCCATTACAGTCACTTGATTTAATCTTCTATAATCACAACATAGTCTAATTTTTCCATTTTTCTTCTTTACAATAACGATAGGAGAGGAATATGCAGAGTTTGAATTTCTTATCAAATTATGCTCCAATAAATTCTTTATTTCTTCTTCTACAGCATTTCTGTAGTGATAAGGTATTTGATATGGCTTGATCTTAAATGGAGTATCATCTGTGACTGTGATGTCATGTTTTATTACTTCTGTATTACCTGGCGTATTTGTAATATTTGAACTGTATTTTTGTAATATACTTTTTAGCTTCAGTCTGGCTTCTCTAGGTATATCCTTAGATAATTTTATATTTTCTATCACATCTTTCTTGTCTAGTTCTAACATAGGCATTTTGAAATCTTCATTTTCTTCTGTATTTGTAAATATTTGCAATTACATTTATAACATTGTCATTCTTCAATGAGGATGATTCTTTACCTTCTATAACTTCCTCTATAATGTTTCGTAGAGGTTTAGGTGGTTCATCAAATTTTCTTAGTAAATCAATGTGAAATAACTTGTTTTTCCCTTTGATACTAATTATGTAATCCACATTACTACGTTTTTCTATCACAGTGTGTGGATCGTGCCATGCCTTTTATAAATCCAACTTTCAGTGGTAGAAAAACAAATACCTTGTCTTATGGTTCTAGTTCTCTAAGATATCTGTTTCTGTTAACTATATCTCTATATTTACTGTTTTTATTTTGTAAGTTTTTCTTGGCATATTGTACAGCATACATAATCTCTTCTCTTGTCTTGGTTACAAGATCATATGGAGATATAGGTTTTTCTTTATGTAATAACAATCTCTTAAGTAAAGTTTCCAATGGGCTTTTAGGATTTGCTCCAAAAACAAGCTCAAATGGTGAGAAACCTGTTGTTTCATGCGGTATTTCTCTGTAGGCAAAAAGTACCAAGGGTAAAAATCTGTCCCAATCTCCTTGTTTATCATTGACAACTTTCTTTAACATCATCTTGATTGATTAATTAGCTCTCTCTACTGCCCCATTTGCTTGTGGTCTGTATCTTGCTGCAAAGGTCTGTGTTATGTTCAGCATATGTGTGAAAGCTGCAGTAATTTGTGACCTAAATTGGGTTCCATTATCAGACAAAATCGTCTCAGGAAATCCAAATTTTGTAAAAATTGATAACAGTGCACGACAAATGCTCTCTGCTGTAATTTCTCTTAATGGAATAGCCTCGATCCATCGTGTTGCAAAGTCTATCATTGTTAAAGCATATTTGTTCTGTCTTTTTGATGTTGCTATTGGACCAATAATGTCTATAGCAATTTTTTCAAATGGTTTTGATGCCAGATCCATCTTTTGTAGTGACGCTTTATGCTTTGGTCCTATGTTATTTAATTTTTGACATTCTTCCCACGATTGTATGTACTGCTTCACATCTTTTCTCATATGAGGCCAAAAACAGTGTTTAGAAATTCTCTGAATTGTTCTTCTTGGACCCATATGTCCTGCCAATGGACTAGAATGTGTAGTTTTGAGTATCAATTGTTTTAATGTCTCTGGTATCATAATCTGTAATCTAGTTTCATTTTCATTCATTGTTTGAATTTCTCTTACTAGTATGTCATTTACAAGTTTAAATCTGTGCTTCTGTGATGATTTGAGTTTGCTGTCTACTCTTTTGATGTAGTTGTATAAGTTTTTGTCCTCTTTCTGTTCTTTCACTAATTGATCTTTACTTATGTTCATAATGGTTTCACATGTTTCATTTAGTTCATTTGATTCTGATTCCTGTTCAACATTGTTTTTTTGTTGTGCTCTTGTTATCACACTAAGTTCATGTTGCTGATCATTGTTTTCTTTCTTTTCATTCTTCTTTCTGTTTTCTGTTAAATTGCGAATTAATTCTTCTTTCATGCTCTCATAGTTTCCAATGTTATCTTGTGTTATCTTGTATGCTTTCTTAGTTCCTATCATTTTTCCTCTAAGTAAAATTGCTTTCATGTGATCTGATAACTTTTCATTTATAGCAATGGCATTAAATCTATGTATGTATTTTTCCATGTTTTCAGTTCCATTCCATTTGCTCATTGTAATTTCTTTCATGCTGTCATTCGGTTTTTCTTTTATTTCATTATCTTGACTAACATCGGTTTCTAACTGTGTAGAAGTATGCAGTTTTCTTTGTTGTCTTTTCATTAACCACTGTTTCATTAAAATTTCAGAATTGTCAGGTATGACATCAGGAATGTTACCTATTATCAATGGTGTTATAGGTTTATCCATTACGACTGCTTGAATTTTTCCTGTTACCCACCGGTATCGGGATACCGCTTATCAAAGGCATCCCATCGGGACGGGGACTCACTGATAAACGGGATCCCAACAGGATCAGGAAACAATACAAATCGGGATCCCACAGGTCTCGTGATCACACTGGGATCGGAAACCAACAGAGATCGGAGTACGAGCGGGATCAGGATCTAAACAGTGTCGTGATCCAATTAGTGTGGTGATCCAACAGGAATCGGGATCTAAACGGGGTTGGGATCACTCCAGGAATCGGGATACCATTGAAAAACGTGATCCCAACGGGAAACCTGATCTGATTGGGATCACTCCTGGATGGGTATCCCATATGGGAACGAAAGGTTTACACAAGTTAGAATACATGAGTTTTATAAGGGACAAATTAATTATTTCCTTATTTTAATATTGGGGTGTTTTGTTTTACAATGCGCTTAATTTTAATGTTAACTTAAAGGCCATAGGAGTGTTATGTTTCCAGTAATTGACTCCTGATGCAGCAAAGTGGAATTATTTCTTGGACAATGGACGGCATTCAAAAAGCGTACCAACACCGTTGGATGGTGAATTCAGTAGAGCATTCACGTTTCACCCACTCGCCATTCCGCAATTCGCTTTTGAACACATTTGTTGATAATAGCCTGTCTTAATTTTTTCTTCTCCAGCTTGCTGTTACAATCGGCTGAGGTTAAAAAGGTGCAGTTATGATTCTGACACAATGCTGGCCCCACTTCGAACCCAGTACTCCACCGTAAAATTAATCTTATTATTTATTTATTTATTTAGGCATTTTTATATAGCGCTTATCATAAAGCTCTAAGCGCTTTACAATTATTAAAACATGTAAACTAAGTAAATACAAATGAGACACTAGGATAGTAACTACTATTCTATAGAAACAATGAAAATGGCTATAAAACGAGGACACTTTGACACTTCAGGATCAACCCGAAACAGAAAATGAGGTAGGGCAAGGAGGGTGCATCACAGGTCATAGGCGGACCTAAACAGATGAGTTTTAAGGGACTTTTTGAAAATGGACGAGGTTTCACTATGACGTATATGGAAGGGGAGCTGGTTCCAGAACGTGGGCCCATGGAAGCAGAAGGAGCGTTCACCGATGGTCTTAGTTTTAGTTCTTGGGATTGAGAGGGTTCTACTGTCAATGGAAGAACGTAGTTGTCTTGTGGGGATGTAAGGAAGCAACAGTTCAGAGAGATAGACAGGAAAGTGAGGGTCAGTGAACGAGTTGAAGCAAAGATTGGCAGACTTGTATTTGATGCGAGAGGATATTGGAAGCCAGTGGAGTTGCCGCATGTGTGGTTGAATGTGGTCATGTTTCTTTGATTTAAAAATGAGTCTGCATGCTGAGTTCTGTGCCTTCTGAAGTTTGTCTATGTGGTGTTGAGGAATGCCTGCAAGAAGAGTGTTACAGTAGTCAAATTTTGAAAGAATGAGTGAAGAGACGAGAGTTTTTGTGGCATCAAAGGAGAGGAGGTGTCTAATGGTGCTGATTTTTCTAATTTCGTTATATGCTGATCTGCATATATTCGTGACATGTTTGTCCATGGAGAGGGTGTCGGTAAGCGTGACTCCAAGGTTTCTGGCAGAGGGAGAGAGTGTGATGTCAGAGTTGCCAATAGATATAGAAGAAGGAGCGAATAGAGGGAGAGGTTTGTTTTGAGAGTGGATGAGAAGGATTTCCGTTTTATCATCATTTAGCTTCAGTTTGTTGCAAGTCATCCAACGCTTTACATCGTCCGCGCACTCCTGTATGCGAAGGATTGTGACATCAAGTTGATCAGGAAAGCAAGAGTCACTGGTTTGAGTGTCATCAGCAAAAGATTGACTGGAAACTGAGTGGTGGCTAATGAGAGATAATAGAGGTTTAGTGTAGAGGATGAAAAGGACCGGCCCAAGGACCGATCCTTGAGGAACTCCAATAGACAGGGCTGAAGCTTTGGAAGAGCGGTTGGAAATAGAGACTTTTTGAGTTCTGTCAGAAAGATATGATTGAAACCAGTTTAAAGCTGAGCCAGTAAGTCCGAAAGAAAGATGAAGGCGGTCAAGAAGAATCTGGTGGTCAATAGTATCAAATGCAGCAGAGAGATCTAACAGAGTGAGAATAGAGAGTTTGCCATCGTCCATCGCGCGCAGGAGGTCACTCATGACTCGGACCAGTGCTGTTTCTGTGCTATGACCAAGTCGGTAGGCGGACTGAGAGGAAGGATAGAGATTGCGAGAATGAAGATAGCCAGAGAGCTGAGAGAGTATGAGTTTTTCTATGATTTTTGAGAGAAAGGAGAGGTTGCTGACGGGGCGGTAATTCTTGAGTGTGTTTGGATCAAGTGAGGGTTTCTTTAGGAGGGGCAGGACAATCGACCGTTTAAAAATGGGAGGGAATATGCCAGAGAGAATCGAAGAATTTATGATGGAGGTGAGTGCTGGGAGGAGGACGTCAAGGCATTCTACAAGCAGTGGGACGGGGATAGGATCGAGGGCACAAGACTTGGGAGCAGACCTGATGATGACTCGCCTCACCTCATCCTCAGTCACAGGCAGAAAACTATCAAATGATTCTGTCTGACTAACGTCCTCCGAGAACGGTGAGGAAGGTGTAGGGGTCGCGCTGTCTAGCTCCTCCCTGATCATTTGCACCCTGGTGATGAAAAAGTCCGCAAAGGCGTCAGGGAGTTGCTCTGGTGCAATGTCGGTAGGGAGGGTGAAATTCTTGCTGTTGCCCAGGAGACGGTTACTAGCGCTGAACAACGCCTTGGTTGATGCACATGATACGACCTTTGAGCTCCAGTAGTCATCCTTTGCCCTCTGTACAATGTCTGCCACCGCATCTTTCGCTGTCCAAAAGATCTGTCTGTCGACACTCAGTCCAGTCTTTACCCAGCGTCTTTCAGCGCGTCTTCACATTATCACATAGACCGGAATCAGAGTCGTGAGTCACACTCTCGTTTCTCGAGAAATTGGTTGTATTTCATCCTGAGCAGATAAAATACGTAATGGTGTGACTTGAAATAGATTGCTGGATACAATTTTGGATGTAGAGGACGCTTATGTATTCTAAGGAACGGTGCTTACAACTTCTGTTTCGCTTGGATTTAACCAAGATGTTAATTTTGCAAGTTTACACGTTTTCCTTGCCACCTCTTCAGCCTTTTTTCTTGTCTGTGCTACAATCAAACAACTGCATTTCATTTCCCCTTAAAGGGTTGTACACCTAGAAGCATTTGAATTTATTACTAATAAAAAAAAACTAATAAAAAGAATATTCATATGCCCCTTCAAACTCGCAAGTACCCCCTAATAAAAACGAACATTGCGAAAGGATTATGGTGTAATTAATAGCATCGATCTCTGTGTTTGAACTAGGTAAGATGAACAGGACTTTGAGATTTTAACAGTGATTTCAAATTAAGCCTAGATAACTATACATTTCTACCTTCAGCTCAGATCTACGGTGACTGTTGGATTATATTTATCATCTATATTATTGCTTGTGGTGATCGTCATGTAAAGCCTTTAAACGAGGCTGTCAGTAACGACGGAAATCATCCACACACTGTGTCCTCCATCGCGACCATTCCATATGTATTAATCCTAAGAGCACGGCCGGTGGCTCATGATTTCACACCGCCTCGAGATCAAATTTAGTTGTTGTAGACTGCCAGCCTGTTGTGAAGCCACAATCACGGCATTTCGGAGTTCTATATTTCAACTCCTAGTCCTGCAGGAATAAGACATTTGAGGTGTGTGATATTGTTTGGAGAGCAAGGCCGAGCTTGTGTTAATTACCGAGACGTGGTTTAAACGTTTTGGAGATAAGGTCACGCTGCAAGAAATTACACATCCCGACTACATCCTTCACTCTTGCCCACGGCAATAGCGCATTGGTGGGGGTATTGCTGTCCTTTACAGGAACTCATTTAAAAACTGAATGGCCTTCTGAAAATCGGACGGGTTTGTTTCATTTGAGATGTGCAAGTTTCAACTTAATTAAGGTGAACAAGAGATGACGTTTCTGTGCATATACAGGCCACCTCAAAATAAGCAAAATAAGTTGAACACTTGTCAGTTTACTGCAGAGTTTATACAACTGCTTGCCATAATACGCCACCACGAACAACAATGTCACATAAACTTCCATTTTGACTCCACCACCGACAGCTACATGAAGACCCTAAAATCAGCTCTCGAAACATACGGAATGACGCATTTTGTCAGTGTCCCGAAGCAGAAGCGGAGTCACATCCTAGATTGGCTGGTTTCATAGAGGACCGCGCAGCTATGACCGGAAACCGCATTATTGAGGACAAACTTTTCTTTGATCACTTCCTAGTCACCTTCGACTTTGACTTGAGGAAGCCAGGACGCCTTATGCGCTCAGTAAAATGCCGTGACCTCCAAAAGATAGATCTAGTGACCTTTATATGTTACGTCGCAGCCCTTGTGTGCAGTGAAGATTACCCTGCTACAGACCACAACAGTGGCCTCAGAGTCATTTTAGACAAACATGCACCACTGTCCGAAAGGCGATTTACGGACCACCCTTGCGCCCCATGGCTTACGCCCGAAATTAAGGAAGTGAAGCACAAGCAGCGACGTGCAGAACGCCAATGGTGGAAGTCGGGCTTGACCGTTCACCGACAAATCTTTGTTGACCACAGGGAACTAACCAAGCAGTTGGTCCTTGCAGCTAGGACTGAGCATGTTAGTCATCACATTATAGAATGCAGCTCAAGCAATGACTTATTACGCATTGTGGGTCAGCTGACCGGTAAAAACAAGGCTACATCTCTGCCACATAACATTGCTGTAGTAGAGCTGCCAGAGGCTCTAAATGACTACTTTATTTCAAAAGCTAAGAAGATCAGGGCCAAACTTGACAATTGCATCGATACTGCTCCAGAATTCCCACTCTTCATCGGCTCTCCTATGGGCGAATTTGTTGAGGTCAGTGAATCAAATATGAGGAAAATCCTGGCTAATACCACAATAAAATCATGCTCACTCGACCTTCTTCCAGGAGGGCTATTGTATGAATTTCTGGATGAAATAGTCCCAATCATCACTTGTATCATAAATAAGTCCTTGACAACTGGTATTGTTCCATCATTTTTTTAAAGCGGCAATAGTAACGCCACTGTTAAAGTAATCAAATATTGACTTAAATGTGATGGAAAATTATCGCCCCATCTCAAAACTACCATTTATATCCAAAATATTAGAAAAAGTCTTTCCCTCCCAACTCCTGGATCACCTCATTCAATGTGACTTGTTTGAACCTGTCCAGTCAGGATACAAGGTGCATCACTCTGCTGAGACAGGCCTGTTGCGCGTCATAAACGACCTTCTGTCTGTCACAGAACGGTGGTTATGGAGGAGGGCTCCGGTCCTGACTTAACACAAACTATGTTGACTTAGTAGTGGTGAGTACAGGACCGCTCCTCTCTGTGATTTATATTGTGGGTGTCTAGGCGTTGAGACAGACAAAAGCACAAAGTAGACTTGGACGAAATGCAACAACTCAAAACTTCTGGTGTCCAACGATAATGAAAGTGTTTATTGGTAAGATATACGTTTTTCCAGTCATCTGTCGTCTTCTGGTCTCTAGCAAGTATTCCCTAACAACTGCTCAGTTCTATCGTAGCTCTTTTCTCTCTCTTCCTCAACTAATCCGTAGTTCTTCTCTATCTTCCTCAACTAACTATTGTCGCCCTCTTCCGCTCTTCCTCAACTCGTCGTACCTGTGTTCACTCTCCCTCAACTAACCTAACTCAGTGAAAGCTCCCTCTTATATGTGGTTCTCTACCCCCCATAGGTGGTCCAGGAATGCTATCTATAAACACACCCATGCCCTCTAATTTCCGGTCAATTAGACCTTCCCATTGTTAACCCAGAAATTATCATGCGAAGTCTGGAAAACCCGAACATACTATTATCCAAAGAAACAATCCCCCACTATATCAAGATGTGAGAGTCTATTAACCTTAACTTAACCCCATTAACAGCAGTTTCCTTCCATCCTATAAGTTACCTAAACAACAATGGAGCTCTGTCCTGTACCCCCGCCCCAGTCATTTGTGACATATGCCCCCCCTTCAAGAAATTTTTCAAAATATTGACAAATTTCAAAAACTCCACAAATGACCAACCTACAACTCTACACATCACACCATCCCATGCGTCAAGCCCTTACTCTGTGCGTCGTCGAGTCTATTGTCATCTATCCTCATCTTCAGTTTTTCAAACAAAATTAAAAATAGCAACACACAACATCATGCATATGTCAATAGTAATTAACGAAATCAATAATTGACCATAACAACATGAACATTGTAACTTAAAAGACTAAACAAAATACGTATCCAAACATTTTGATCTCTCATTAAACTATCTCAATCTCAGAACAAAGTGTGTCTAACACGATAACTTATACTACTATCATACCAGCAATTAGACTTATACCTTAAGTCTTAATCTCCTTCTCTGATCCCATGACCCACTGATCGGGTTGAATGATACCCACTTCTAACTCACATACATAGTGCAAACCATAGATGCCCTACCCATGCTACCCCACACATTACCCAGTGTGGGCAATAGCTGATCCAACCGTGCTACCCCACACATTACCCAGTGTGGGAAATAGCTGACCTAACCATGCTGTCCGACACATTACCCAGTGTAGGCTACAGCTGACCATCTCAAGCTACTCTACACATTACCCAGTGCAGGTTATAGCTTCCATCCCACGCTATTCTACGCATTATGTAATGAAGGCTTATCATTCACCTAATGCTATCCAAAACCTAACTCTTCATCTAGTGCTGTCATCACACTTCCCTAAGAGTAGACCGCTAACTATCTAATGCTGTCTCACCATCACTAAGTGTAGAACAGCCATACAACTATTACTATCAAATTATGAACCCAACAACACTAATAACCATTATCTTTGACACTCTACAGTCTACACATCGTCTACACCGCAAACCATCATGTGCCCTGCACGGTCTGTTATAGACGAGTACCCGTAATGTCCATAACAAACATCTCTGCCGTTATGACATCACTAACCAACACAACTAGATCTAAACTCTAATCCACACACACTGCCATTATCAAGGCCCAGTGTGCCCTGTCCTTAAGACATGACCTCTTACTGCCCACCTGGCTTCTTAACAATAGCCCAGGGGCAGCTACTCGCTCATATTATTCATCAAACATAATGTTTAACCCAACCACAACTGTTAAAACACATAATTACACTCATCACTAGCATTACTTTAACTACGCAAGTTTTTTTTTTTAAATGCACGTGTGAAACTCAAATAAAGATAACAGCTAAATTAACTAAATTTACTAGTGTCTTAAAAACAAGTCTAACGTCTCTTTGAGAAAGTCTCCTTGATGACGCTATGGAGATTATCCTCACACTGAACTAAACACTTTTTAACTGTTTATCTGTGCCACCTTCAGATATGCACCGCTCACGTCCTAACTGTATGAGTGCTAAAGAACTTTTCCCACTATTACATCATAGACTATGTCGGGAATGCACACTACTTTAATCTTTCCTGAAATATATGGGGTGCTGATCGTGACTATAGCCTTCTCTCCTTTTAGCCTTGCATCATTCAATAGAACAACCGTGCATCTCTCTCCTGTCAACTTACTGTCATCAACTAAGTCTCTCCTAACCACTATATCACTACACAGATAATGTCTAAACACTTTAACCTTTTGGTCTCCAACTAGCCCATAGACACTTTCCTTCACTCCGACACCAATAGAAATTCCTCCTATTAGAATTTCATCTTCACTATCATTTCCTTTTTCTTCTTCGTACTTAATTTTACGTGTGCTATTGTTATCCTTCTTTACTAAAGACTTCTCTCTCTTCTCTATACACTTCTTTTCCTGTCCTAATCTGAAACACGTGGATACCGTTTTCACATCTCTGCAACTCGAATTTTTATCTTCCTCCGTGTCACGGACGGCTGGGCAATTTCTCACGACATGCCCCTTTTGGTGACACTTGTAGCAACGCCCCTGAAATTGACACCTCACGGCGGTGTGGCCTGGTCGTAAACAGCTGAAACAGACCCGTGGCCGTTCGCAGTCTCTGGCAAGGTGTCCACTTCCATAACAACGAAAACACCGGCGCTCGTTGTAGCAATCTCGAGCCAGATGCCCAGTTGAGTAGCATCTGTAACACCGCCGTGCGTTAGTGCAGTACCTAGCAATATGACCTGCACGATGGCACCTGTAGCAAAGCGGTGCGTCACACTGCTTCACTTGGTGGTACAATGCTGGTCTCCAGAAATCCGACTGTCTGCACAACACTGACGTCATGTTTCCCTTCACACCTGTCAAATCCTAGGAACGTCTGTTCTCTATCTCTATTACGTCAGCTTTGTCTATCTCCTGTTGCCTAGACCCCGGAACGAGCCCCCAGATGTCACAGAACGGTGGTTATGGAGGAGGGCTCCGGTCCTGACTTAACACAAACTATGTTGACTTAGTAGTGGTGAGTACAGGACCGCTCCTCTCTGTGATTTATATTGTGGGTGTCTAGGCGTTGAGACAGACAAAAGCACAACGTAGACTTGGACGAAATGCAACAACTCAAACTCCTGGTGTCCAACGATAATGAAAGTATGTTTATTTCTAAGATAAAAGTTTCTTCTACCAACTGTCGTCTTCTGGTCTCTAGCAAGTATTCCCTAACAACTGTTCAGTTCTATCGTAGCTCTTTTCTCTCTCTTCCTCAACTAATCCGTAGTTCTTCTCTATCTTCCTCAACTAACTACTGTCGCTCCTTTCCCTCTTCCTCAACTCGTCGTACCTCTGTTCACTCTCCCTCAACTAACTTTAACCCCGTGAAAGCTCTCTCTTATATGTGATTCTCTACCCCCATAGGTGGTCCAGGAATGCTATCTATAAACACACCCATGCCCCCTAATTTCCGGTCAATTAGACCTTCCCATTGTTAACCCAAAAACTATCACGCGAAGTCTGGAAAACCCGAGACATAATGCTTTGGAAAGAAACATCCCTCTATCTCCAAGATGCGAGAGTCTATTAACCTTAACTTAACCCCATTAACAGCAGTTTCCTTCCATCCTATAAGTTACCTCAACGACAATGGAGCTCTGTCCTGTATCCCCCGCCCCAGTCATTTGTGACACTGTCGTCTTGTGATGTGGGCCAGGTATTCATTTTCTCTTTACTCGATTTATCGGCAGCTTTCGATACGCTTGAACATGGTATACTGCTCCAGCGTCTGGAAAAAAGTTCGGTCTCACCGATACCGTCCGAAGATGGTTTCTGTCACATATGAAAAATTGGGTCCAGTCAGTTATTTCAAACGGCTTGACCTCGAAGCAATCTATAATTGAATTTGGAGTACCTAAGGACTCGGTCCAAGGCCCGATGCTTTTCACAATGTACGTTCAGCCACTGGGTGCAGTGATCAAGCAATTTCACATGCTGTATCACATGTTCGCGGACGACGCACAACTTCATCAATCCGTGATCCCCTGTCAGTTTCCTCAACTTCTTAATACGACACATAAGACAGTGGTGTCAGTTAAGCACTGGATGACCACAAACAAGATCAAATTGAATGACGAATGAGTGAGCTGATCCCCATTGCTACTGCACAGAAACAAAAATCTGTAATAAACACAACATCACTTACTCTCTGCGGTACGCAGATTGAGTTTGCTCAAACAGTGCGAAACCTGGGTGCCTATTTGGACAGAACACTAACTATGGAAAATCACATTAACATGGTTTGCAAGGCGATTGTTCTAGAGCTTCGCAGGATTATTCATATCAGACCTTTCTTAAAGTTAGATGCATCAATAGAGGCTGATGTCTGCATTTGTGCTATCACGAATGGACTACTGCAACGCTCTCATGGTGGGTCTCCCAGCTACGCTCCTGGATAAAATTCAAAAAGCACAGAATAATGCGGCTCGCATTGTTCTTCGCAAACGCAAATTCGACCATGCTAAAACACTTCTGAGAGAGCTGCACTGCCTGCTGGTCCGCTCTCGCATAGAGTACAAAATTGCAACTTTTTGCTACGCTGCTTACATGACCTGGCGCCGTTTTATCTCAAAGCACTCATGACGCCCTATGTACCAACTAGACATTTCTGCTCATCCGATAGTTGCCAAATATCGATACCTTGTGTTTGCCTTGAGACTTACGGAAAGCGCACTTTTGCATTTGCCGGCCCAACGATTTGAAACGACCTTTCAGTCGCTCTCAGAAACAGCCAGACCCTGGAGTCCTTTAAAACCGATTTAAAAACACATATTTTTCGCAAACACTTCCTGGGCCGATGCTATTTACCATCTTTTTTAAGTTAATGTATATTGGCTTATGTTGCTTATGGTTGTAATTGGATGAAAGACTTTGACTTGGTGTGCTCGTATGTAGTTTTATATTGTTGCGTCTGTTTTTTAAATGTGGTAAATTTTAGATTGTTTTTTCTTTCTCTTTTTAGTATGGTTGACTTTGTACCGTGCTTTGAGCTTTTGGGGGATGAAGTGTGTTTTTCAAATAAACTTTAGAATTATTTTTCAAACACAGAAACAATATATTTTTCAGTTTAGAAAATATAACGATTTTTTTTGTTTGTTTTGTTTCTTAAAATAAGTTTACTTTGAAAAGAATCATTCATTGATTACCTTTAAATTCCTTTATATAATTTTAATTAAATTCAGTCGTACTTGGACTGATGCTAGTGTATACTTTTCTCCACTTATTTCACTACTGGACAGTAACGAATCAGGGGTTATTACCACACGGTGCGTAAGTCTTTATCTAACATGATTGTAAACATAAATATTGACCCTATCTTTTTAAAATTCATAAATCAAAGAAGTAAAATTTGTTGAAGAGAGCTCTTCCCCTTTAATTTTTTTTTAAAAATTTTTGAACTTGTTTTTGGCATTTAAAATATTAATGTTGAAATGTGCCCATTAATTTATTTTTTTTGGGGTTAATATTGCGAAACGTTCTAAACACTGAATTTTATTTCAAATTAAATTGACAAAATCCGTGCATATGCATTAACAAGTAGGCCGATGCCTTTAGGCGGTACTAACAGCGTTATGCCTTTCATCATTACACATTTCATCATTACACATTTGATAATTATATATTTCATTAAATCCTTCATAATTACACATTCCATCATTACGCTGATGCTGAAAGAAATTCAAAAGTTCCTTTTTCTGTATTTTATAATTTAAAAAAAAAAGCCATAATTTGCGTTTTCAAGAGACAAAATCGACAATTATTTAATTATCATGTAAATTTTAAGTAATAGAAACTATTTTTTGTGAGCAGCTATAATTCTTTAGGCAACATACTTAAATGCATTAAAGGAGACAGTTTGGAAATTGAGCATACATTTATTCTCTAGTGTTTCAACTTTTTCTAGACTTTCTGACTACTTGTTTTTAAATCTCGTGTGTAAATGGAGCATTATTATTATTATTTTTTTATTTTTTTTACATACGTGAAATTTTAAGATTTCTCGTGCTGTGTTCACCTGGTAAACGGCTAGACATGGGATGTTGACAATTCCCCTCAAATTATCATGGCTGACCCCCGTCTACATTGCTGAGTGGGTAGGTGAGGTCAGATGTACTTTTAAGCTTATGCCCAAATAGATAATAATGTACAATTTCTTGAAATGCTTTAAGCGAAGGGTGTTGTTAGTTAAAATCCCAGACATTGGAATTAATTATTATTCCTATATAGCATGCTATTTTAATGCACGTTAAAAAGGAAAAAAAATTAGATGAGAAATTCACGTGCTGCCACAGTAAGGCTGCTTATTTGGGTTACATTAAAACGTTAAGAACACGAGACCCATTAAGGGATTGCTTGTTTGTTTAGCAAGTCTTACAACAAGGTTAATTTCTTTGGTCTCATATATTATTATTATAATAATTTGTTGGATTTCAGTCTTGTATTAGTAAGACTACCCCTGGCTGACTGACATTCTGTTATTGCTTTACCACACTTGCTTTACTACACTTGGCTGACTGGCGTTTAGTTATTGCTTTACTAGCACTAAAACCAGGCTGACTTACAGCCATATACCGAATTCCTAGGAGGTAACTTAAAACCAACAACGTTTTATATGTATATCGGAAATGTTGCATCGCATTTGAAAAGCCATTAAACTGTGGAACACATATTATAAAGCATTTTTAAAAACGAAGTGGCTGTTCGTACCCTGTTACCAAACATTTTATTCTTGGATTTTTAAGACAAAATGAGGTATGAAAGGAAAGATAATTGAACGAACTATAAGTTCGAAAACTTACTTCATCAGTTTAACTAAAATAAACTACCTGAAATGGCATCCGAAATGAACTGAGTCAAAATTGACTCAGACACGTAGCGTCGCCATTCGCACCTGCGTACAATTATTTGTTCCTCATATGTGATTGGCACATATGTTATTGTCTCATGGGTTAATGTCCCATTGGTTAATCGTTCATATGCTATTATGTCATATGTCACTGTCCCATACATCGATTGCTCATATTTCTGTGTATCATATGTTAGTGTCCAAAATGTTAATGGTTAATATAGTATTGTGTCATAAGTTAGTGTCATGTATATATGCCTAACATTTTAGTACTTTATATGTTAATGCCTTAAAACTTATTGTCTCATAGTTATGTGTCATATATGTTAATCTTTTATATATCATTGTCTCATTTATTAGTGTCCCATGTTTTTGTGGTTTATATGTTAGTGTATGATGTATTTGTGTCCCATATGTTAATGTCTTATATGTAATTGTTTTATATGCTAGTGTCTCATATGTTAATGGCTCATATGTTAATGTCTCATATTTTAGTGTCTCACACTTTAGTATCTCACATGTTAATGGCTCATGTGTTATTGTTTCTTATGTAAGTGTCCCATTTGTTAATGATTCATATGTTAGTGTATCATATATTATTGTCTCATATGTTAATGGCCTCATAAGTTTGTGTACCATTTGCTAGTGTTTTATATATTAATGGCTCATATAGTATTTTCGCATATATTAGTTTCCCATATGGTAATGGCTCATATGTTATTGCATCATATTTTAGTGTCCTTTAAGTTTATGGTTCATATGTTATCATTTCTTATGTTAGTACCCCTTTTACTAATGGCTCATATGTTTGTTTCTCATATGTTATTGTTTTATATGTTAGTGTCCAATATGATAATAGCTCATATGACAGTAGATCATATATTAGTTAATAATATGTTAGTTGTTCATTTGTTAATTGCTCAAAGGTTAATGACTCATAATTTAGTGTATAATAAGTTAGTGTCATAAATCTTCTTTTTTTTATTTTGAGGGCCCACGATCTATAAATTGATCATTCTGGCTCTTATATGTTAATGGCTTATACGTTAGTGTCTCATATGTTATTGTCTCATTTGTTTGTTTACAATATGTTAATTGATCATATGTTAGTGTATAATATGTTAGTGTCTCATATGTTAGTGTGCCATATTGCAATGGCTCATATGTTAGTGGCTAATATGATAGTGGCTCATTTATCAATGGCCAACATGTTAATGTCTTATATGTTCGTGTATCATATGTTAGTGCCGCATATATTAATGGCTCACATGTTAATGTATCACATGTTTCTGGCACATATATTAATGGCTCATATGTTAGTGGTCTATTTGAAATATAAGGGCTGATAAGATTTTAGAACTGTTTTAAAGCACTTAAATACATTTTAAACATACTCTTATTGGTTATCTTTACATAACCACAATTCATAACTATTGACATCATACTTGTGGTATCTTATGTCACCTGACATCATATCTGTGTTTCTGTGTACCGCCTGAAATACAACGTGTTACCTTGTGTCACGTGACATCCTACGTGTTACCTTGTGCCACGTGACATCATACTTTTGTTACCTTGTGCCGCCTAACAATCTACGTGTTACCTTGTGTCGCCTAACATCCTACTTGTGTTACCTTGTGCCGCCTGACCTCCTACTTGTAATACGATGTGCCGCCTGTCATCATACTTGTGTTACATTGTGCCGCCTGACATTCTACTTGTTTTACCTTGTGCCGCCTGATATCATATCTATGTTTCTTTGTGCGCCTGATATCATATCTATGTTTCTTTGTGCGACTGACATCCTACTTTTCTTACCTTGTGCCGACTGACATCTTATTTGTGTTACACTTTGTCGCCTGACATCCTACTTGTGTTACCTTGTGCAGCTTGACATCCTACTTGTGTTATCTTGTGCCGCTTGAAAACATACATGTGTTGCCTTTGCCGCCTGACATCCTACTTGTTTTACCTTGTGCCGTCTTACTTCATAATTGTGTTACCTTGTGCCGCCTGACAATCTACTTATTTTACCCTGTGCCGCCTGATGTCATAATCTATGTTTCAGTAGAACTTCTTCATATCTTTCTTGTCTGCAAAGCTCTGAATCTCATCAGCTTGCGCACTCAGCAAGGCGTCTTGCATCAGGCGTAGTTGCAACTGAATCTTGCTGCGGATGTTCCTCAGTGCAGCTGTTTTTTTCCTGTTGACGTCGAGTCATCATGGAGGGCCTTTTACGCCCTACGTTTTTGCTCAAGTTACAGTTAGATCGCTGAGGTAATGTCATCACACAAAGCCCTGTGTTTTCTGGTAGAATGCCAGAGCCATTCAGAAGCTGTCCCAGACACCATCTCACAGAGTGTGGCCAACGCTGTTTGCGCGTCCTAATTTTCCAGTGTGATTGTATCAAGGCGTTCATCCAGGTTGTTAACAGAGGTTTGTCTCACATTAGATATCTGCAGCTTACTCACGTTGAGGCGTGTCAGAGCTTTGGTGGTCTGTGCTCGTCTCTGTTGTTGTTGATCTTTGAGACGACGAAGCGCTGGTACGTCCAGCATTCTGTACCACACATGGCCTTAGTCGCCATCTAGTGCGGCGGGTCCTTGTTTCTGACGATGACCTAATCTATAAGGTGCAAGTGTTTTAAACAGGGTTGCATCAATGAGGTGTTGTTGTTCGTAACAATGCTGAAGGACGTGTTTGTTATTAGAAGGCCATGTTCTGCACAGGTCTAAAGTAGCAGTAGGCAATTGCTGTTGCTTTTTCCAAAACCATGTTTCCCCAACACTCCTCCCAGGAGTTGTAGTAACTGCTGACAAGTGCATTGAAATCTCCAGGCATAATGTGTTTGACAATAGTAAGTGTGAAGGAGATGATAGTTTTCAGGACTTCATAAAAATATCTATTGTGTCTTCTGTGTTTGTCATTTTGGATGCATTTCACTGATAAGGATGGCAGACTTCTTTTAATGGCAGAGGTCGTCATTGATACCTTTTGGAGAGATAGAGAGCTTGCTCAATTAGAGGTTTTGATAGGGAAGCCAAATCCAGCTTCTCGTCTTGCTTCAGTGTCGCGTCCGCTCCAAAAGAAACTATTAATACAAGCATGTTTCAACAACTAGAACAACAAAAGACAATAATGGTTCAACTACTGAAACAACACAACACAAGTTTGGTTCAAATAGTGGAAAAACTAAACACAAGACTGGTTGATGAACTATAACAACACTAGACAAGACTGGAACAACTACTAGTGCAACACAAGCATGGATCAGGAACTAGAAAAAAACAACACAAGCCTTGTTCAAATACTTGAGCGAGTCACCACAAGTCTGGTTAAACTACTAGAACTCACCAAATCTGTTTCAACTACTACAACAACACAAGACATGCCTGGTTCAAGTATTGGAAAAACACAACCCACGCTTCGTTCAACTACTTGAACAACACAATACAAAATAGGATCGACTACTATAGAACAACACAACATTATCATTGATCTTCTGCGAGAACAACCTAACACAAGAGTGGTTCAACTGCTAGATCAACACAACACAAGCATGGTAAAACTATTAGAACAACACACGAAAATAGTGGTTAAACAATCAGAACAACCCAATCAAATCCTCTTTCAAACAAAAAAACAGAATTCTGGTTCAACTAATAAAAAAACACAACACGAGACTGGTTCCCTTACGAAAAAACACAACACGAGACTAGTTCGATTACAAGTACAATACAAGACTGGCTCAACTACTAGTACAAAATAAGTCGTGTTCACCTTCTAGTTAAACACGAGACTGTCTTAACTAGTAGTATAACAATGACTGGTTCAACTACTAGTAAAACAAGAGACTGGTTCAAATACTAGTACAACACAAGACTGGTTCAACTACTAGAAGTAGAACACAGGACTGGTACAACTACTAGTACAACACAGGCCTGGTTCCTCTACTAGTGCAACACGAGACTTGTTCAACTACTAGAACAATACAAGGCAAGACTTGTTCAACTAATTCAATAACACAAGACAAGCCTGGTTTAGTGACTATAATAACACAATTTGCATCAAGTGTAATACTACAACAATATACAAAAAGCTGAATCAAATACTATAAAACAACACATGGTGCTTCAAGTGTAATATTAGAGCTACACAACACAAGTGGGCTCAACTACCATAGAACACCACAACTTAAAGTGGTTCAACTGCAAGAAGAAGCTGGTACAAAACTCATTCTTCAACAAATACTAAAAGCAATGAATTGATATACTTGACAAGTTAATATCACTTCATCTCGCATGTTATGATGTAGTACTTACAGCGTCAACATTAAACTAGACCAGCCCACTTGCCATTCATTTTATTGTATGTTTTTCTAATGGTATAGCACTTACAGCGCCATCATAAAACAAGTCCACTTGCCATTCATTTTATTTCATGTTCATCTAAAACGAAGTAAATCTGGCCGTAATAGTGATGCGGGCATTTTTAATGTTTTGTAGAACCTTGTGGAAGAGGTCACATTGTGTCGATGTGACATCTCTGGGCGTAAAGTTAACTCTTATTTCATTAATTTTTTTTAAAACAGAATACATCTAACTTGACATCTTCATTTCGTAGTCTACAAAATATAATGTTTTTGTACACGGGCTTATCCAGCGGCGAAATAAGCAGTGACGTCTAAGATGGAGGGTCTTATAGGTGACTCTCATCCTACCGAAGAGGCATCACTCATCAACTTAAAATCAGCTGGAGGGACGCTTAAGGCGACTCTAACCTACTAGCTGACCGTCCTAGGTGACTCACTAAACTAGTGGGCAACCCTAGGTGATTCACCCTACTAGTGGGCCACCGTAGTTGAATCCCCCTACTAGTGGGACATCCTAGATGACTCACCCTACTAGTGGGCCACCCTAGGCGACTCACCCTACTAGTGCGCCACCCTAGGTGACTCACCCTACTAGTGAGCCACCCTAGGTGCCTCTCCCTACTAGTTGGCCACCCCAGGTCCCTTTCCCTACTAGTGGGTACCCTAGGTGCCTCACCCTACTAGTGGGCTACCCTAGGTGCCTCTCCCTGCTAGTGGGCCAACCTAAGTGCCTCTCCCTACTAGTGGGCCACCCTAGGTCCCTCTCCCAACTAGTGGGCCACCCTAGGTGCCTAAACCTGCTAATGGGCTACCCTAGGGGCCTCACCCTACTAGTGGGCCACCCTAGGTGCCTCTCCCTCCTAGTTGGCCACCCTAGGTCCCTCTCCCTACAAGTGGGCTTCCCTAGGTGCCTCTCCCTACTAGTTGGCCACCCTAGATGCCCCTAACACTGCTAAGGTCACCCTTGACGACTAAACGTCCTGGGGGTCACGGAGGCGACTCTAATCCTCCGGGGGGATGGCACCCTAGATGAATTTAACCTTACTGCGCGAAACCCTCACCGACTCTGACCCTAATTGGGGGCCAAAATAGGGAACTCTAACCCTACTCAACGCCGCCCGTGGTGACTGTAACTCACTGGGATAGGACCTAGGCGAATTTAACTCTAGTTTGGTCTGCAAGGGTTGCAGACGAGGGAAACTTTTTTTTTCATTAGATAATAAAACACTTTTGTAAGCTGACAATAACATTTACTTTAACTTTAAAGTGAACCTCTTTTCCCATCAATGAGTTTCAGATGTAACCTCTAAGAACACATTTTCGGTTTACTTTGAAAATATTTGTTGTCGAAAACCTGGGCTTTACCGTTGCTAATTTCTGGCCCCTTGAAAGGACAAGTCCAATACTTCCAATCATTTCTTTATCTAGACCCAATATGATGTCAACGAGAATGCATTGATCAACTCCTCACTCACCATTACCACCTCTCCGCTCTTGACTATTTATGACGATTTTCTTAGATCCTCGTTCTTCCTTACAAATTTTTTTTTCTAGTCGTTCTAAACTCTGAGTTCCTGAATCTCTGGTCTAAACTGCTAGGCCCTGACTCTCTGATCTAATTTCCTAATTCCTCACTCACAGGTCTAAACCCTGAGCATTGAGTTCAATGGTTCTGATGTCAACATCGCATCAAATAACACAACATTGGACCAATTAAGTAGGCTCTATGCATGTCAATTACAGACTATTCTGAGAAACACACTGGTCTGACGTAACATGGCTTAATTAACAGAACCAATTTTTTTTTTCTTCATCACTGAACATCTCTGTTATTTTTAAGAAAAATAAACTGGATGCTAATCAAACTCGCTGTTTGCTCTTAAATTGACACGTCACTCAAAAATGATCTTCTCCGATGACAACGCAACATCATGGTCCCACCTACCTTCTGTTCCCGATGAACTAATTCAAAACAACTATAAAGTGTAAAGTTATTATTTTTTAATGAGATGTGTATGATTTATTGATTCGAACTGTACAACGAGGTATATCTCCATCCCATTCAATGGCATTTTTATTTCATTTTATTTAATTGCAGCCTGTATAAGACCTGTTTACACAGATTCTCAAACGTGATGCAGAAAACATGTGTTGCAAATTGTATCCAAGAACTAAAACAAAACTGAAGCTGGCATTGTTGGGTGTGTGATTTCATGATTTTAGATTCTCTGAAAGTTCAAAATGACAAGTTTACAGCTTACTTTTAATACCTGATTGGGTTCACATCTTGTAAATCACACCTGCTGCCATACAATCAGATCAGTTATCACACGACACTATATAGGTCGCCAGTTTCTCCTACAGCAAAAAGAGTGACTGAGCTCTTCATCTGACGGAGACTATAGAACTCTCAGAAACGTTCGTCTCAGACACGACATCCGTTTGGTGAGTACACTTTATTCCAATGAATATATTTTGCATGATCTTGCTTTAACCAGTCTGCTGATAATCGATAACGTTAGAGTTTAGTTGAGAAAATATAATCGTATTGTTACATGAATATAAAATTTAATTTGGTCTGGCTCTGGTAGTATTCGTTGTGCATCCATTTACTGGCATCTGTGTATCTGTTAGGGACGCGATGTTGCTATTCTAAAAGCTCCTAGCAGATGCCAGGGCAGCCTTGAAGCTTTCGACCGATGTCGAGTCCACAGCGACATTGTCCAGGTGGTTCCAAGCAAATAATGTGCTTCGGAAGAATGATTGTTTATACTGCACTGTGCTACACTGAGACACATTTGCATTTACACAAAGCATTGGCTATTTATTCGGGTGTAATTGTTTATGGGGTTGTCAGTGTTGAATGCATTATTCTGTGAGCGTTTGGCTCTGATCAAGTGACCCGGCTTCTATGGGCTGAGTTACGTGTCTGCTGGGATGTCCGGCACCAGCCCATGAACACTTTATATAAGAATATCAGGCGGGGCCACTCTAGTTGTCTTTATTGGGGGGGGGGGGAGGTCAAATCTTTTTAAGAGGCCATTGACGAAACCAGGGGGGGGGAATTTGTAGTGATTTGCGATGAAGCGCCCTGTGTTACGTTTGATTCGCTCCATCTTTTCCACGTGCTGAGTTACGTGTCTGCTGGGATGTCCGGCACCAGCCCATGAACACTTTATATAAGAATATCAGGCGGGGCCACTCTAGTTGTCTTTATTGGGGGGGGGGAGGTCAAATCTTTTTAAGAGGCCATTGACGAAACCAGGAGTGGTGAATTTGTAGTGACTTGCGATGAAGCGCACTGTGTTACGTTTGATTCGCTCCATCTTTTCCACGTCTTGCTTTAGGTGTGGGTCCCAGATGATTGCACCATACTCTAGTAGTGGACGAACGAGTGAAAGGTAGACATTTCGTTTGCTGGAAGTTGGGTAGTGGCGCAGATTTCTTCGAATGAAACCTAGGGTGGAGTTGGCTTTTATTTTAAAATTGTATTTATGACCATTAATTAAGGTTATTTGAGAAGAGAATTCCAAGGTATGGATTATTTGATACTTGTTGGAGAATTGTCTTGTTTTTTTTCAAGAAAGTAAATGATTTTTAATTAATTAATATGAATTTAAAGATTATTTTTTATTAGTCTACTTAAAATTAATTTAAATGATTATTTTTTATTAGTTTACTTAAAATTAAATGATTATTTTTTTTTAGTTTACTTGAAATTAAATGATAATTAGTTGGTTTACATGAATTTCAATTTATCAATTATATTAATTTAAATGGCTCTTAATTAGCTGATATGAGATTAAATTGTTAGTTTGCATGAATATAAGTAGAACTATTTCTTTTCGATGTAGACTCATCCCTCTGTTGACAGAGTAACTTTCTGGAAGGGCGAACTATTGTACAATTGGATAAAATTATTATAATACATAAAATTGTCTGAAATCTATGTAGGAATTGAAAAGCAATCTCATTTTGAGACTCAATTGTCCTTCACATTAAGTTAATATTATAATTGTTGTTGATATCTATAGCCAATTGTGTTCTAATTAAATAGGACAATGGTTGATGATACCTATAGCTATTTGGGTTCTAATTAAATAGGAGAAAGGATGATTATATCAAAATAGACAATTACGAAAATAGCTTTTTTTAAAAAGAAAAAAAAAATGTGACGGTAGTTTTCATTACAATGGATGACTTTAATATATTTTTGACACTTCAAAGATTTTGAAACGTTATAAAATTCAACATACCTTGATAGGAAATGGGTCATGAGTTACTTGACAAGCAGAAATGACTTCACCTTATGAGTTTACTTCTATAGTAATCATATAATATTATCACGTGAGATCTCACGGCAAGGGAGACGCAGCCATGTTGTTAAAAAAATTGAACATGCAAAAACAAAAAAAGTATTATTTAGTAAACGTATCAAGATTAAACAAAGTGATCGTATTTGGACTTAATAAAATATATATATATATATATTTTTTTTGCTTGCAGAGAAAATGGCAATGAAGATTCTCATCGTCATACTAACTCTGTTACTAACACTTGGAAAGAAAAACGATGCTTCTGTATTAGAGAAACCTCCTTTACATCTGACCCCTTTGATTGAGAATGGTGAGGCGGCTAAAGCAAGACAACAAAGTCTGATCATTAATGCCAGCTTCCCAAGAAGCCACTCTGGACTAATTACGGTTGACAAGCAACACGGAAATCATTTATTCTTCTGGTTCTTTCCGGCCGAAAATTTTGACTCACAAACACCTTTAGTGGTTTGGTTAGGCGGCGGCCTGGGTTTCACATCAATGGCCGGTCTACTCTTTGATACTGGACCGATTAGAGTGGAACTTCATGGAACCAATGGGTCAACTAAAACGAAAAATTGGGAAACTTCTTGGACAAAAAATTTGAGCATGTTGTACATCGACCAGCCTGTAGGTGTTGGTTACAGTTACACTGAGGATGAGCTCCACGGTTACAGAGACACAATGGATGGCATCGCCAAAGATCTTTACGAGTTTATAAAACAGTTTTATGTTCTGTTTCCTGAGTACATGAGAAGAGAACTCTATATTGGAGGGCATTCCTACGCTGGTAAATATGTACCAACCTTTGCATTTTATTTACACACAGAAATACTCGCCGGCAGGACATGCATTCCTTTAACAGGCATCTATTTAGCTGCACCTTTCTTTGACCCGGAAACCCAATTCAAAGAGGCTGCAAAATTGTACAAAGCACTTGGCGTCATAAGCAAGAAACAAGCAGACGACTTTGAGCTCAAATTTGATGAATTCGTACAGCAAGGAAGTTATGCGAACCAGAAGACCGACGACATTTATTCTATGACCATTCCGGACGTTGGAATATCGCCTTCCTTACTTAACTTCTATCTAAAATTGCACCCATATAAGGTTTATAGGGTAAATCATGTAGTAAAGACTAATGATATGCGTGACAAGCTCCATGTTGGTAAATTAACTTTCAACGCAAACAGCACCAGCGTCTACAATAGTTTCAGCCACGATTTAATGGTCAGCACAAAGTCCAAGCTGGCCATCCTGATGGACAGCTACAAAGTGTTGGTGTACAACGGTGACTTGGACGGTGTAGTCGGTTCAGTAACGATTGACGCCGGTCTGATGTCCACTAAATGGAAGTTACAGGCAGAGTATAACGATTCGGCACGTAGCGTCTGGTTGGATAAGGGTAAAATCAAAGGCTTCTACACGAAGACCGGTCAGTTTTGTCGAGTGGTCATTCATGGCGCGGGTCATTTTACCGCACGTGACAGGGCAAATGAGACAAAAGCTATGATGGAGCAGTTCGTCAAGTTTGGTTGTTTACAATCAACATGATTTCAATCATTAAATGATTTCAGTACCAGAAATTATTTAAATGGTACAATAAATTATTAAAATTATTTAAAAAAAAAAATTATTATAAAATATGAATGCAATAATTAAAATCGGCTCTAAGCCATTTTTTGTTGTTGAATTTTTAGTCACTAAATCTAAATGGAAAGAAGTATACGTCTAATAATAAAACTGCATGAAATGCTGGCAATCTGAAAATAACGAGCCAATAGAATTTTAAATTTTCTGTCGGATATTGAATGTCCCTTTACTAATGATATTCAGATTCATTAAAATGTGTCTCGTGACATGTATTTTTTTTGTCTTACAAAGTTAGGTGTAAAAAGATTTTTCAACATAAAATTTATAACTTATTGAAAAAAATAAATGAATATTTTGGCAAATCTGTTAAATCGATTCAATACGTTAATAAATAAAAATAATAATAAAAAAAAAAAAAAAACGAAATCATATTTCTATAGTTTCTTTTTTTCATATGTTTCTATACTAGCGTTCAAGTATTCTTATATTTGTAAAAAAAAATATTTTTTGTCTTGTAAACTTTAAGTTTCATTATTATCATCAAAATAGATTGTCCAACCAGCTGTTTTGTTTATTCCGTAATTATACCGTCCGTCCTTGCAGTTCTGTCATGGTATTCATTCTATTTACAATTGCACCTTGATATTTGATCTACGTGGGATGACATCATGTATGGACTGGCGAGGGCAAGTGTCCCCGGACCGGCGTCACTTGAGATTTGAAATTTATTGGATGCCGTCTTTGATGGATTGGACAGGGCAAGTTTCCCCGGACCTGCGTCACTTGAGATTTGAAATTTATTGGATGCCGTCTTTGATGGATTGGACAGGGCACGTTTCCCCGGACCTGCGTCACTTGAGATTTGAAATTTGTTGGATGACGTCTTTGATGGATAGGATAGGGCAAGTTTCCCCGAACCTGCGTCATTTGAGATGGGAACGTTGTTGGATGACGCCTTTGATGGATTAGCTAGGGCAAGTGTCCCCGGACCTGCGTCACTAAAGATTTGATCGTTGTTGGATGTAGTCTTTGATGGATTGGATAGGGCAAGTTTCCCCGACCTGTGTCACTTGAGATTTGAAATTTGTTGGATGACGTCTTTGATGGATTGGATAGGGCAAGTGTCCCAGGAACTGCGTCACTTGAGATTTGACATTTGTTGGATGACGTCTTTGATGGATTGGACAGGGCAAGTTTCCCCGACCAGTGTCACTTGAGATTTGACATTTGTTGGATGACGTCTTTGATGGATTGGATAGGGCAAGTGTCCCCGGACCTGCGTCACTTGAGATTTGAACATTGTTGGATGAATCCTTTGATGGATTGGCATTTTTTGAGATACTAGCAAGTACCCGGCATGAGTCGTAACGCAGATCAAAGAAATCAAGAGTTTTTGTTTTAAGTATGTTTTTTGAAGTACTTTTTATGTACAAAGTATTTTTTTTTTACTCTCTGGTTACGTACTGGAATAAATTAGTAGGTTTTTCGAAGAGTGAGCAAGCTACACATAGCCGCCATATGAAAAGCATTGATTTTCAAAATTTAGTCCACATTTGAAGCGATTGATACACCCATGCAATAGCTCTGCTTTAAACTCTATTTAAATAGCTCATATAAGAAAAAGACAATGAATCTAGGGCGTCAGGCCAAAAGCAGAATATTGTAAAATGGTTTTACTTATTCAGAAACCTTTTGCGTTTTATAGTTCATGTAAAAAAAAACATTAAGGCCCCCGAAAATACACAGAATATTGTAAAATGGTTATACTAATTCAGAAACCTACTGATTATGTCACACACGAATTGAAATGTTGCTGCTTTTATTTGATTAAAATTCCATCCACCAATGCATTAGTCCTTTTTAAAATTTTATATAACTCAAATAAACAAAAAATGAAGTAGGGGGCGCCGGCCCGAAACGGAATGTTTAAAAATGGGGTGTACTAATTTAGAAACCTTTGCTGGCAGGCGCATATCAATTTACTAAAGTTTTATCGCACTCTGATAAATGGTGTAGGAGCGCATACTAAAATTATTATTTAAAAAGCTCATATGAGGAAAAAAAAGGAATTGAGGGGCAACGTCCCAAAACGAAATATTTTAAAAGGGTTATAATAACTCAGAAAAATTCATGAGATTGTGGACAACAACTGACCAAAGTTTTATGGCAATTGCATGAATGGTGTAGGAGTGGATACGGGACTTTGTTGTTCGTTCGTCGAAGTCGACAAGGACCATCGAATCATCCGGTTAGGGGTGGGCGGGGGGGGGGGGTTGAGATTACGGTGGGTTCTTAGGGGGCTNTCTCTTAGCTTCATGGGATTTAGCCCCCTTCTTGACAGCAGCTCTCCATCTGGCTCTGTCCTGGGCTGTCTGCACCCATTGAGTAGGGTTTATGCTGAAGGCCTTTAGTGCCACTTTCAGTGAGTCTTTGTAACGCTTTCTTTGGCCTCCTTGGGAGCGCTTGCCTATCGTGAGGTCTCCAAACAAAGAATATTTGTTTCGGGAGCCGGTGGTCTGCCATACGGAATACGTGTCCCATCCAACGGAGCTGAGACTGCATCAGAGTGGTGAAGATACTAGGTAGGTTTGCTCTAGCGAGGACCTCGGTGTCGGGTACTTTGTCTTGCCACCTGATGTCGAGGAGTTTCCTGAGGCAGGTAGTGTGAAAATTATTCATTTTCTTGGCGTGACGCTGATAGACAGTCCACGTTTCACATCCATAAAGCAGTGTCGGGAGGACTGCTGCGCTATAGACCTTGAGCTTTGTTTCACGACTGATACCTCTCCTGTCCCTAGAAGTGCTGCGGAGCCTGCCAAATAGGGCACTAGCTTATGCGAGTCTGCCATTCATTTCATCATCCATGACGACATATCTAGAGAGGGTGCTGCCCAAGTAAGTAAATTTATCCACCGGGTTGAGACGCTGTCCACTGATGATGATGTTGGGTTCAACGTAGGGCTTACTGTGAGCTGGCTGATACATCACATCAGTCTTTATTGTGTTGATTGTGAGGCCAAAGTTATTGCAGGCCTCTGAGAAGATATCAACACTGTGTTGCATGACGGCTTCTGATGAAGCATTAAGGGCACTATCGTCTGCAAACAGAAGCTCGTTGATCGTGGTATGTTTGACCTTGGTTTTAGCTTGAAGCCTCCTAAGGTTAAATACTGATCCATCAGTACGAAACCGGATTGGCAAGCCCATGGTGGAGTCCTTGAACGCATCAGACAGCATTGCGGAATACATAATACTGAAGAGTGTGGGAGCAAGAACACAACCCTGTTTTACACCGTTTGTGATGGCGGTATAATAATACACAAAAGGAAGGAATCTCAGAGATAGGCGCTTCAGTAAAGCAAGGGAGATTGTTAAACATTATTAGTGGAAATTGGCTTCGGCGCAAGAAAATTTGAACTTTTGATTAACTTTTATTTATTTGCGGTTTCATTCAGGATCAGCATTTTTGCTGTTATCAACGTAAATTTACTTCTAAATACAATTACAATATAGATATGTAATCCAATATGAATGATCGTATGAATACTAACACTTGGCTGCATGCCCCAACACATACAGCTTCTGATGAATTTTGGAATTCCAATTTCGATTTAAACAATTAATTAGGTTTGGTTAAAATGGGAACACATTTAAATTTTTAGAACGCTGGGGATAATTTTCGTGTCACCCACATGGCCGCCATCTTACTAAGCTGTCAGCATGCATCAGCTGCCATATCCTGGACAACGGCTTACAATAGCTGGGTAAACCAGGTGTGGGTAGATGATGGGCCTCAAGCACTCGGTGATTTAGGTCTGCCTACCTAATGCATGCAAAGGAAACGGGACATACATGCATACATGCATGCATACATATATACAGACATTCATTAATATATATATACATATATATTGATTTGAACATCGAAATAAAGATGCAACTTATTTGATAAATTTAAACTAGGATCCAAATTGTATAATTGTTTAATGTGTTTCTGTCTAAAGAACCAGACTCCGAGTATCTGCGCAGTGTCAGAGCATTCAACTAAATGTTACAATTGTAAAATATGTTTTTGTAATCAGAACCAGGCTCTAGGTATATTATCCGTTTCAGAGCATTCAATTAAATGTTATTTTTGTTCACTGTGTTTCTGTCATCAGAACCACACTCCGAGTATTCTATCAGTGTCAGGGCATTAATCGAACTTGGAGAAACTTCACGAATATTTATACTCACCAGAACTAACGAAGGTAAGTGCCATCTTAATGTTTTTATCATTGGCTACATTAATCTATTCACTTTAAAAAAACAACAACATTCTTTTGACTTTATAGGGAGAAAAAAAATGCATTTTTTTGGTAGGATTGGATTCATCCAAGTAATTTCTTCAAAATATTGAACACTTTTAATCAATGTTAAAACTTTTTTTTTTTTAAGTTACAATTGAAATGTAAAAGACAGAAAACTTAGAACATTTTATTGGTTTATTTGATGTGACATAAAACAACAATGATTTTATTTAAGACCGATCCTAGATTGGGATCATCACAGAGTTTGAGGGCATCATCTTAGAATTTCAGGGATATCGTCCTACATTTTAGGGGATATCATCCTAGACTTTACAACATATCAAAAAGGCCCACTAGGTTTTTATTTAATATATTTCCAATAATTTTGACCTATTCGCCCTCAAGTCCGTGTCCAATCCCTGCTATTCTTGACACCTGTCAAACTGACTGTCCATACAGAGAGTGAATCATCACTGACACTGACTTGGTAGTCAGCACCGGCCATCTCTAACAGCCAAAGAGACATGGATGAATGTGCCTACTTGTTAAACTCCGACACATGGATTGCACTTTTCAAAAGAATACTCTTCAAATACATAAACAATGTCAAAAAAAAATCCTAGACCTAAAATTATCATCCTCTGAGTGTTAACCATCCACTCAGCATCCACCATCCTCTCAGCATTAACAATGCTCTCCAATATCCTCTTATAGCCACCATCATCTGAGTATCCACCATCCTCTGAGTATGTCCACCATTCTCTGATTATCCAACATCCATTTAGTTTGCACAATCCTCTGAGTATCAACCATCCACAAAATGCTTTCCTCTTATATTATCATAAGGTCGTGATATCCAGTTAAAAAAAGAACAAAAACTCTCATGATCTCAGTACAACGGAAATCCTAGTGATCCTATGAACAAATATTTAACGTATAATCTAAAATCTAGAGGAGAAAAAACCTTGAGTGAACCCAAACCCTCCACCATTTATTAGTATTTTATTTCTTTTCTTTGTAATTCATTTTAACCAATGCCCTTTATCCAAGAAAGTTGCAGCCTCATATAGCAAAGCATTATATCTACCAAATTTTGGATGATCTTTTATGTTTGAGAGCATTTATTTTAGGAAACAAATTTTTTTTATGTCTTCCCTATCTTAAAAAAAAAGCAAGGAATAAAACCACATACTTAAGATTAAGAATAACAACTGTAACATTTCAGTTTTAGTATTAATTTTTGACAGGGGCGTTGTGTCTAGTAGATTAAGTAATCCCTTATTACCTGTTTTTAGTAGATTATTTAATCCCTTATTAACATACACAATATGTCCATGCTAGCCACAGAAGCTAGTAAAGGAACTATGGGCTATGCGCCTTTTTTGAACATATAGTATGTCAGATTATTTTGATGCACAGCAGATCATATTTCTTTCTCTACAAAAAAAAAAGGGCAATGCCAAAGGATATAACAGTTTTTACTACCAATTTTATCCAAGGCCATTCCAAATGATATCAAAGATTTACTACCAATAACATCCAAGGCCATGCCAAATGATATCAATGATTTACTACCAATAATATCCAAGGCCATTCCAAATGATATCAAAGATTTACTACCAATAACATCCAAGGCCATTCCAAATGATATCAAAGATTTGCTACCAATAACATCCAAGGCCATTCCAAATGATATCAAAGATTTACTACCAATAACATCCAAGGCCATTCCAAATGATACCAAAGATTTACTACCAATAACATCCAAGGCCATGCCAAATAATCTTAAAGATTTACTACCAATAACATCCAAGGCCATTCCAAATGATATCAAAGATTTACTACCAGTAACATCCAAGGCCATTCCAAATGATATCAAAGATTTACTACCAATAACATCCACAGCCATGCCAAATGATACACTAGTTTTCAACCAATAACATCAAAGACCATGCCAGATTTTATAACAGTTTTACTAACAATTACGTCCAAGGAAGTGCAAAAAGTTACACAATTTTAACGCCAATAACATTCCAAAAATCATTTCCTCAAGATGCGTTGTAAGGAAAAAAGATATATAAAATAATTTGTTTTTATTTCAATGCTTCTGAAATTGATATCTTGACAGATCAGATACCACAGTCTGGTGGAGCCTTATCAAACATCAACACTAGTGACCAGGTGCTTGTCTTGACCAAACTTGAACCTGCCAGCCAGTATGAGGTTTTTAAGGCAAAGTAGTTAAGGGAAGTAGCTCCAGCCAATCGAGAAATGGTTGACACATTTAAACTATAAATTCTTTCCCAAGAACTATGTTCCTCCTTAAAACTATTAAATCTGCCCAATAATTTGGTTTTCTCCTGCCAGCTATTGAATCTACCCGAGAAATGTGATATGCAGCCAAAGTGTTAAATCTAACCCAAAAGTTGGTAACACAGTTAAACTTTAAATCTACCCCAAAAGTTGGTAACACAGTTAAACTTTAAATCTACCCCAAAGTTGGTAACACAGTTAAACTTTAAATCTATCCCAAAAGTTGGTAACACAGTTAAACTTTAAATCTACCCCAAAAGTTGGTAACACAGTTAAACTTTAAATCTACCCAAGAAAAAGTTAACTCACACAAAACTCTTTTATTGTATGTACTTTTATTCATCGACACAGTTTGATCACTTTTTATTTATTCTCTTTTTTACTTCGCTCATACATTTTTAACTTAAAAAATGTATCCAATTATTGGAAATCCATAAGTTTATGGGTTGTAGATAGCCGAGTGGGGGAAGTCTTTGGATCTGGATCATCATGATGGTTTAAAGAAACTTTTTGAAATGACCCAAAAAAAAGTGTGGGTGGGGGGGGGGGGGGATGAAAATTGTAATTAAGTTTGATTAAGTGTCTAATTTTAATTGCCAATTGTGATGTTTTGAGCACTGGTGGGCCTAAAGAGCTTGATACCCTTGTGATGATTCGGGTTGGGGTGGGTTAAACGAGCTTAACACCATTGTTAATTTTTGTGTAGGGGTTGGCCAACAGAGCTTGACACCATTGTGGTGATTTGGTTAAGGGTGGGCCAAAATATCTTGACATCATTGTGGGGATTTGTGTAGGGTTGGGCCATAAGAGCTTGACATCATTTGTAGATGGTCCGTTATCATTTTTTTTTTCATCTGATGCATGTCTCTTACAGCCCAAACACCAACACCAGAATATATAGTAGCATCTCGGCATCCAAGTCAACACAATTATGTTCTCTTCTCGTGGACTGAGCCCAAGACACCAAATGATATCATCGAAAGTAATTTGACCACAAATTACCAAGTGATATCATCGAAGGTAAATTGACAACAAGTCAACAAATGTTTTTTTAGACGGTCAGTTGACCAAGGTCATCAAATGGTTTAATAGAAGGTCCATTTAGCCCAATACACCAACATATTTAATAGAAGGTCGATTGACCACAAGTCACCAAATGGTATTTTAGAAGGTTAGTTGACGGCAGGTAACCAAATGGTTTATTAGAAAGTAAGTTGACCACTAGTCACCAGATGGTAAATTAGAAGGTTATTGGACCACAGGTCACCAAATGGTATATTATAAGGTTGGTCGACCACAAGTCACTAGATAGTAAATTAGAAAGTTATTGGACCACAGGTCACCAAATGGTATAATAAGTCGGTATGCAAGAATGTGTAACATTTTAATGGAAATGGAAGTTACAAGAAGAAACTACTTCTCGTCCTTGCAATGGATTGAGACTGACTTTATTTAATGTTGTTACATTAAATTTTTTATTATTGTTTGGTAAACACATTTTCCTAATACACTTTACTTTTGTTCTTGACCCTAACAAAGATGTACAATTTATATTGGCTAACATGTATTTGCCAACCTCTATTTGACAACTTATATTTGAAAACCTATAATTGATAACTTATATTTGTAAACCTATACTTTTCAATGTTTTTTATATCTTTGATTGGAGCAAGCATATTCACATGCGATTTTGAATCAGTATTACGTATTTGAAGAATTCTTTAAAGCTGCACTTAAAAGTCTTAACATACTGTTATATAAATTAAGGAGACATCTTTTTATTACAGATAATAGCATTTACCTGACTTCAAACCCAACATTGGACACGAAGCTTTAGATCGTCAAATAAACTAAGATAAGGGAGGCGAAAATAGGGGCCATAACACCACACAACATCTTACCACATTCAACTTCAGGCCATTAAAAAGGCGGGTTACGAACCTTTGAGCAAAACTGTTGTGTACCAGATTTTGTGTTTCAGGTAAAAAATTGTGACCGGTTTGTGATTACTTGTCTGGGATAAAAAAACAACAAAAAAAAAAACAACGTGTCTTACTCAAAAGGAGTTGTCAGTGATATTCAAATAGCGGGTCTCCGTTACTCAAATGGGTTGTCTGTCATACTTGTACGGCTTGTTTGTAATACTCCAATGGGATGTCTCTGATACTCGTATTGATTGTCTGTGACCCTTGTATGGGTTGTCAGTGATACTCGTAAGGGGTTTCTGTGATACTTATTATTGTTGTCCTTGACAAGCGTATTTGTTCTTTGGTATTTAAGTAGAAGATTGGTTATCTTTCAATTACTGTTTGATATTTTTCTTGACTTAACCCGACAAAAGAGTTACACCATCCACGGTCAGAGTTCAGGGCGTTCACTTCAATGTTTCCACGACATTCAAGGTTGTCTGGACAGTCCCAGAAACAACTTGGTCCAGATTATTGGCATGTGGACACAATTGTTTTAACACTTATTTTAGGTTTTCAAGTTAGAAATGGATTTATATATATATATTACATCACACTATCTTCGTACAATCTTTATTACTTTGATATCCTTATTTATCAGTACGTAGTTCCCTAACAAAATGTAAGGTCTCTAATCCCTATTAACATTGTAACATAACAAATTTTCACATTAAAATACCACTGACTGATATCTAAATTTTCTGATAACTAGTGTGTTGAACAATAAAAAAATATGTGTTTGTAATTTTTTACAGCCTTTATTTGTTTAGTGACGACGTCGGCAAGGATAATGTTGATTGTCTGGGGCAGAGTAGACTGGAAAGGAGAGTAGTCTTGCAGGGCTACTTTACAAACCCACATACTATTTCAAGGTGACGACAGCATTGTTTAACTAGTTATAAATTACATTTTTATTTCTCTTAATGTGTTCCAACTGAAGAAAGATTAAATTAATAGCTATTTCTCTGTTGTCAACATTGGTATCTAAATAACTCTCATCGTACCCATTTTATCCTAAACAAATTGGCCTATAGCTCTATAATTGTGGATATATCAATCAATTTTTCCATTTAAACCATTTTTATAAAAATTATAGATATTTTGTTCATTATTTCTAAAAAACTATTTATCAATGAAAACCTCTTCGTATTTGGCTTCAAATATATTTTATTATATTTTAACTACTGTCGTTTAAAAAAAATGTACTTTAATAAAAATTATGTAATTAACGAAAGTGAAGTTGTTGTTTTTTCAGTGCAAATATTTTTTGGCAACTTGCACGTTATCCTCCTTCTCCATATGTTAAATCATGTCTCCTTTCTCCTCCTTATGTCATTTCATGTCTCCCTCCTCCTCCATATGTTAAATCATGTCTCACTCCTCCTCCATATGTTAAATCACGTCGCCCTCCTCCTCCATATGTTAAACCATGTCTCCCTCCTCCTCCATATGTTAAATAATGTCTCTCTCCTCCTCCATATGTTAAACCATGTCTCCCTCTTCCTCCATATGTTAAATCATGTCTCTCTCCTCCTCCATATGTTAAATCATGTCTCCCTCCTCCTACATATGTTAAATCATGTCTCCCTCTTCCTCCATATGTTAAATCAATTCTCCCTCCTCCTACATATGTTAAACCATGTCTCCCTCCTCCTCCATAGGTTAAATAATGTCTCCCTCCTCCTCCATATGTTAAACCACCTTCCTCCTCCTCCATATGTTAAATCATGTCTCCCTCCTCCTCCATATGTTAAATCATGTCTCCCTCCTCCTCCATATGTTAAATCATGTCTCCCTCCTCCTCCATATGTTAAATCATGTCTCCCTCGTCCTCCATATGTTAAACAATGTCTCCCTCCTCCTCCATATGTTAAATAATGTATCCCTCCTCCTCCATATGTTAAACCATGTCTCCCTCTTTCCTCCATATGTTAAATCATGTCTCCCTCCTCCTCGATATGTTAAATCATGTCTCCCTCCTCCTCCATATGTTAAATCATGTCTCCCTCCTCCTTCATATGTTAAATCATGTCTCCCTCCTCCTCCATATGTTAAATCTTGTATCCCTCTTCCTCCATATGTTAAATCATGTCTCCCTCCTCCTCCATATGTTAAATCATGTCTCCCTCCTCCTCCATATGTTAAACCATGTCTCCCTCCTCCTCCATATGTTAAATCATGTCTTCCTCCTCCATATGTTAAATCATGTCTCCCTCCTCCTCCATATGTTAAATCATGTCTCCCTCCTTCTCCATATTTTCACTATGACTCACTCCTCCTCCATATGTTCACCAATCTCTCTCCTCCTCCATTTTTGTTCACCATGTCTCACTTACCCCCTCCATGTAGATTAGAACTTGATAAAGTATTATATAGAAATGTTAACATGTTTTTTAATGAATTTTTCAATGGTAAAGTAGATGAATAATTTAAACACAATTTTTTTTTTGTTATATAAGAATTTATACAACAGTAGATTTTAAAATCTCAAACCACTGGACTTTCTAAATCTATGCCACTGTGACTTCTCCAAACCTTAACCAACTATGGTAAGACAAATTAGTGACATTTTAGAGCAAACTGGTGTTTAACTTAATGTTACTTTGGGAAAAAAAATGGATTTGCCATAAGCATTAGCTTTTCTTGTATATAAGAGATAGAAATCTATTTTTATTACATTATAGAACTATTTATTCTTTGAGATATGAAGAAATTAATTAGCATTGACGTAAAGTTAAATGTATATGTCCGATATAAATAATATCCTTAATTTTAACTCTGATTCATGGCACAGTAGATTCCTTGCACATCTGTACTTAACAAAACAAAAATGATTTAAATGCTTGTATAACATTCAATGAAAATTCAAAACTGAAGTCAAAACTTGATTTGTTGACAAAAAGTATTCTTGTTTATTTGAATCATTTCAATTTTTTAAACAAAGCAAAGTATCAAAGCAAAAATTTTTTTAGTTTTGTTCAGTTAAAATACTATTCTAGATAAAGGCTTCTCACATTTTTAAGTTCAGTCCCATGAATGCAACAAATTACTTTAAATAACGATGGCAAAAAAGTTGATTAATTTACAAAGGGAATATAGTACGCCCGAGACCTTTTAACAGATCGTAATCGGGCATTTGACCAAACGTTTTAAGAACCACTTTTCAAGATCTTGAAGCAAAGCATATTTCAATTAAAAGGAAGTGTTTGGTTGGGAGAACTATCTGAAAAAATACTTTTAAAAAAAAATGAACAAAGAACTATTTTTATAAAAAACATAATTCAACATAATTTATCAATTAAAAATGAAGCATCCATTGTACACGACGCCTTATTATGTTTTATTAAAATAGCAATTTTACCAGCTGTTTGCACATTGGAACATTGTTTATACAAATAAATCGTAATATACCTCATCCTTACACCCAGATCAGCCAATATTATTGTGGGCTCAATGGTTATAAACTTTGAGTTAAATTTTTGGATGAAAGCCAGAAAATCTTTATCACACTAATTAGAGGTACCGGTACATTTAAAGATTTGTTCTGTGAATGGGGGTCGTACATGAATGGGGTCAATCATAAATGATGATCATAAGTAAATAAGGGTCATAGGGGAATGGGGGTCATGGGTGAATGGGAGTCATACTTTAATGTTGTTCATATGTTAATTGGGCTCATGGGTGATTGGGAGTAATACTTGAATGGGGGTAATACGTGAATGGGGGTCATACGTAAATGGGGGTCATATGTGAATGGGGGCCATACGTAAATGGGGGTCATACGTGGATGGGGGTCATACGTGAATGGATTTCATATGTAAATTAAATCCTACGTGAACGGCGGTGAGGGGGTCATACGTAAATACGAGGCATGCGAAAATAATGTCATACGCGAAGTAGAGTCAAAATTAATTGTTTGGGGATGTGAGGGTCCAACAGTGTGAATAAAATAGGTATGATAATCGTCTCTTAGGCTCTGTTAAAAGGGAGATTACCCTTCTTTGCCTTGTCTCTCATTTCTTAGTGCTTGGTTGACTTTTGCGTCGGACTGTTCCTAAAGTTTAAGGCAAAAATCAATTATCAATTAACATGTAGTTCTTTCCTTTTTAAATTGCTATCTACATTTCTTTCGATTTTTTTTTTACTCGTATAGTCCTCTTTCACTTCCTACACTATAGTCTTCTTTCGCTTCCTTAACGATACTCCTCTTTCGCTACCTAAACGGTAGTCCTCTTTCGCTTCCTAAACGGTAGTCCTCTTTCGCTTCCTAAACGGTAGTCCTCTTTCGCTTCCTACACGGTAGTCCTCTTTCGCTACCTACACGGTAGTCCTCTTTCGCTTCCTAAACGGTAGTCCTCTTTCGCTTCCTACACGGTACTCCTCTTTCGCTTCCTACACGGTAGTCCTCTTTCGCTTCCTACACGGTAGTCCTCTTTCGCTTCCTAAACGGTAGTCCTCTTTCGCTTCCTAAATTGTAGTCCTCTTTCGCTTCCTAAACGGTACTCCTCTTTCGCTTCCTACACGGTAGTCCTCTTTCGCTACCTACACGGTAGTCCTCTTTCGCTACCTACACGGTAGTCCTCTTTCGCTTCCTAAACGGTAGTCCTCTTTCGCTTCCTTAACGATACTCCTCTTTCGCTACCTAAACGGTAGTCCTCTTTCGCTTCCTAAACGGTAGTCCTCTTTCGCTTCCTAAACGGTACTCCTCTTTCGCTTCCTACACGGTAGTCCTCTTTCGCTACCTACACGGTAGTCCTCTTTCGCTTCCTACACCGTGGTCCTCTTTCGCTTCCTACACTGTGGTCCTCTTTCGCTTCCTAGGCTGTGGTCCTCTTTCGCTTCCTAAGATGTGGTACTCATTCGCTTCCTACGCTGTGGTTCTCTTTCACTTCGTAAACTATAGTCCTCTTTTACTTCCTAAACTCTAGTACTCGTCCACCTCAAAAACTAATCGTCCCTTTTTAATTACTAAACCTATCATCCTCTTTCACTCTCTAATCTATCGTACTCTTTCACTCTCTAAACCTATTGTCATCTTTCATTGAATAAACATATCATCTTATTCCTTCCCTAAACTATATTCCCTTTCACTCCCCAACCATATCGTTCTCATTCACCCCCTGAACATATTATCCTCTTTCAATCCTTAAACATGTCCTGTCTAGTTTCCTTAACATGTCATCCTCTTTCACTCCCTAAATATATCCTCTCTCACGCCCTAAACATATTGTATTCTTTTACTCCCCTAAAATATTGTCAACTTTCACTCACTCAATATGTGGTCCTCTCTCACTCTTTAAAAATATCGTCTTCTTTCATTTTCTAAACATGTCGTCCTTATTCACTCACCGAAACTATGATCCTCTTTCACCCCTTAAACATGTCATCATCTTTCCTTCACAGAACCTATGATCCTCTTTCACCCCTTAAACATCTCATCATCTTTCCTTCACAGAACATATGATCCTCTTTCACCCCTTAAACATGTCATCATCTTTCCCTCACAGAACCTATGATCCTCTTTCACCCCTTAAACATGTCATCATCTTTCCTTCACAGAACCTATGATCCTCTTTCACCCATTAAACATGTCATCATCTTTCCCTCACAGAACATATGATCCTCTTTCACCCCTTAAACATGTCATCATCTTTCCTTCACAGAACCTATGATCCTCTTTCACCCCTTAAACATGTCATCATCTTTCCTTCACAGAACATATGATACTCTTTCACCCCTTAAACATGCCATCATCGTTCCCTCACAGAACCTATGATCCTCTTTCACCCCTTAAACATATCATCATCTTTCCTTCACAGAACCTATGATCCTTTTTCACCCCTTAAACATGTTATCATCTTTCCCTCACAGAACATATGATACTCTTTCACCCCCCGAAACATGTCATCATCTTTCCCTCACATAACCTATGATCCTCTTTCACCCCTTAAACATGTCATCATCTTTCCTTCACAGAACCTATGATCCTCTTTCACCCCTTAAACATGTCATCATCTTTCCTTCACAGAACATATGATCCTCTTTCACCCCTTAAACATGTCATCATCTTTCCCTCACAGAGCATATGATCCTCTTTCACCCCTTAAACATGTCATCATCTTTCCTTAACAGAACCTATGATCCTCTTTCACCCCTTAAACATGTCATCATCTTTCCTTCACAGAACATATGATCCTCTTTCACCCCTTAAACATGTCATCATCTTTCCTTCACAGAACATATGATCCTCTTTCACCCCTTAAACATGTCATCATCTTTCCTTCACATAACATATGATCCTCTTTCACCCCTTAAACATGTCATCATCTTTCCTTCACAGAACATATGATCCTCTTTCACCCTTTAAACATGTCATCATCTTTCCCTCACAGAGCATATGATCCTCTTTCACCCCCCGCAACATGTCATCATATTTCCCTCACAGAACCTATGATCCCCTTTTACCCCTTAAACATGTCATCATATTTCACTCACTCAGCATGTCGTCCTCTCTCATTCCCTAAAAAAATCGTCATCTCTTACTCACTAAAGTTTTCGTCCTCTTTCACTCCGGAAATATATAGTCATCTTTCATACCCTAAAAATGTCATCCCCTTTCACTCCCCTACACTATCGACCTCATTTGCTCCCGATAAATATCCTCCTCTTTCACTCCTTAAACAGGTTTTAATTCACTCCCTTAACATGTCATCCGCCCTCAATCCCTAAATATATCGTCATTTTTCATTCCCTAAATATGTCGTCCTTTTTCACCCACTAAAAATATCGTCCTCCTTCACTCCCCAAAACATGACGTCCTCTCACACACCATACACATATCGTCATCTTTCACTATATAAACTAAATTGCTCTTCTTTGCAATTTTTTCACGGCGTGCTTTATTTTGACCCACCTAAATGACATCACTAGTGTTCCTTATTTGCTTTAGTGCACAAATTTGGAAAGAACCTGCTGAGCTACAAACTAACGAAAAGTTAAATCTGCAGGATGAGAGGAATGGCAACGGAACAGACTTCGCTACAGGAAAAGGATTGATAATCAGCAGCATGATATTCCAACACAAAAAATACATAAAGTGACTTGGATATCTCCGGATGTATTTGCCCATACTCGAATTAACCACATACTCATTGACCAGGGGCATGGCTCTGACATATTTGGTGTACAAAGTTGTAGAGGGGCAGAGCGAGACTCAGACCACATACGTGTAACAATAAAAATATAAACACAGAATTTGTAACATCCACAATAAACTAAGTAAAAAGAGAAAAACAGTACAACAGCCATAAATTATGCAGGGACCAAAAAATTACTGAGGAATATCAAGAGAAGATTGAAAATCACCTAGAATTATTGAAGCGCGAAGCAGCCGGTAACTGATATAAACGAGCAATAAGAAAATATGATGAAAATAGTTAAAAGTGTCACAAAGGAAACAAAAGGGATTGAAACCGATAGTGAAATAGGATGTTATGACGCAGAATGCAGAATACGTATAAATCAAAGAAACAAATCTCAGCTAATGATAATGCAAAAGGAGACAAGTAGAAAATGACAATTATTTAATGAAACAACAAGGGTGTCTATCAAAATTCGTAGAAAGAGATAGAGTTTTCAAATGTAGTAGAGATAGAGTTTTCAAGGTAAAGAGATGTGAGGGGAATGTACCTGAAGATAAAGCAGGAAAAGAATGTCTTTCAAGCAAGATCACATTTGTGTGAAAATATGGGTGAAGAATTGATCACAGAGCAGTAGGGTACTAGAGAGATGGGCTCAACACTTTGAAGGCTTACTGAACGGCTCAGGTGGAGGAATCAATAAGAATTACGCTTTACAAAAAGGAGGACCGGACCCACTGGTCAAACAACAACTATTAAATGCCCCAAAGATGTGATCCTTAACATGAACAATAACAAAGCCTCAGGAATAGACCTTATCTCTGCAGAACTGATAAAACTAGGTGAAAACGAACTGCAAAGCGAACTACATGACCTCATATCCAGAATCTGACATGAGGAACACAAGCCAATAGAATGGGACACTGCGCTCATAGAGATGGATTTCGACTTTTTACACTTTAGGGAAAACTGCATCCTTAAATAAATGTACAACATCCTCACTCAACTAAAAGCAAGAAAACTAGAAAGGTAAACTGAACAGTTCCTTGGGGACTAACAATACGAATTCCGGAAGAATAGGTCAAAACGGACCATTTATTTACTATTAAATATCTACTGAAGAAATTCTATGAAAATAACATCAACATACACCAACTATATGTGGATTACAGCATACACCAGCGTAGGCAGAAATTACCGATACAATGCTCTACACAAACTTACCCGGTTTGTAACGGTTTGTACTTATGACGATGACTAACTCCCAAAGTATAATCAAAATACAAGGAGAGTACTCGAGTGAGTTCCCAGTTAATCGTGGCCTCAGACAAGGAGATTCCCTATTATGTATCCAGTTCAACATGACACTAGAAAAAAGTTATTGGAAGCATACGCGTGAGCACCAGAAAACTTATTACCAGCAACTTTAAGAGAGATAGTACAGAAAAACGACCATCAGGAACCTTATATACCCAACATTTGGAGTACTTGCCGCAAGCAGACGATATAGCGCCATTGGCTAAAAACAGTAATAATAATAAAAGCGTTCAGGGAACTTGAAAATGCCACAGTCAAAGCTGAACTTGGTGTAAATGAGACGAAGACAAAATATACAATTATGTCACGAAACTTCCATGCTGATGAAAACATCTATAAAAACAAACACACATTTTAGAGAGTGGCCGCTTTGAAATATCTAGAGGTAACTATAAACGAGCACAATGAAATAATGTCTGAGGTGAAAGAAAGGATAACAGCAGGCAACCGTTCCTATTTCATCTCACAAAATCAATTGCGTAGGAAAAATCTCTCAACGGGAACAAAAAAGACAATAAACGACATCATTATCAAACCTTTTAGTAACTTACGCTAGTGAGACATCATCCCTTACCAGAAAAGCAGAGAACGAGCTTCATATAAAGGTGAGGAAAATGCTCAGGAAAAGATATGACCCAGTGATAAAAAAAAAAGATGTTTTCATAATACGTATAAACCAAGAGGTATATCTACTATGCAGAGACCCACACATTGTCTAAACAATAAATAAAAAAGGCAGACTGCGCTAGACAGGACATATGAAAAGGATGCCGGATTGAAGAGCAGTAAAAGTAATATACAAGGAGAAACCGAATGACAGACAACTCACAGGTCAACCAAGACTGAGATATATCGATGTTATAGAGAAGGATCTACACCAATTGGGGTTTTGCCAAATTGAGGCGGAAAGCCAGGGATAGACCTGATTCCATGGAAGTAGTGGAGTAAGCAAGGGGCATACATGGGATGTAGACCCACTGATGATGATGTCTGAATGAAAGGATGTGGTGGAGTAGGCCAGCGACCTACATGGGCTGTAGCATCACTGACGATGAGGCCTGACTGGAAGGTTGTGGTGGAGCACGCCAGGGCCGTATATATGCCATAGCAACACTGATGATGATGATTGTGTGATTCCGACATACGCAGACGACTTAGCTCTACAGCCGTCTTATAATTTGACATATCTCTTAATGTAAAAACCGTTATGTCATAGATGAACGAACACACCAGTCAATGTCTCTCACCTTTTTTTGCACACAATTTTTCCTTTAGGCGCCCCAGGCAGGCACTCACACAGCAAATTCCTAAACTCACCAACACGGACGCGACAATAATGACACTGATTTCCCATTGGGACAAAATGAGCCTATGTTCCACAATTTCTGTGGAGAGAAAAAATTTCATCTATAAAAAAAAAATGGTCAAGTAAAAAAAAATGAATAGAAATCATTGTCATCTAAAAAAAAATGTATTTATTCCATAGTAAACATAGTCATCTATAGAAAGTATTGTCATCTTTAGAAAACATTGGGCAACTTTGAAAAATGTTCATCTATAGAAAACATTGATATCTATAGAAAAGATTGTCATCTTTGGAAAATATTGTCATCTATAGTAAACATCGTCATCCATAAAAATATTGTCATCTATAGTAAACATCGTCATCCATAAAAATATTGTCAACCAATAAAATAAAAATATTGTCATCTATAGAAAACAATGCCAACTATAGAACATATTGTCATCTATAGTAAACCGTTTCATCTATAATAAACATATTTATCTTTAGAAAAACTTATCAGGTTTAGAAAACATTGTTATCATCACACAAAATAGTAAAAATAAACAGTTTATAGGATACGTGAAACGTAACCGATGAGGTAAGCAGTTATAATTAAAGTAGTAAAAAAAAAGTATATGGAAAGATTGTCAGAATATAGTGCCTGTTATCTAGAACGTGTTTACACCACTTTTCCCGTGCCGTGTACACTGGCTGACCTTACATGAGACGGCGTACGCATTGGGCGTGGCCTATTTTTACTTTCATCTAGCCGCTGTTTTCCACAACTATCAACTAAAAATAACTAATATATTCTAATAGAATTTGGGGGAAACTTCGATAACTTACTAGAAAGATACATTTCTAGAAGCATTGGTTCTACCGACGCCTAGATTTAAAAAGGTGATTCGGAGTTTGATAGATTCAGATATATATTATTAACTTTACGAGACAATTGTATCATTCTTTGTGTGCTCATATGTGTTTATTTCGCATTCATCATTCATCATTACTAATTGGCACATTGTACTAATTGCGTACCGGTACAAGATTTTCCCATACTCTGTAAGTTGATGACTTGTAATTATATTTCTTTGATTTTGTAATTGTACTATTTGTTACGACCTTTGTTATACTTGAAGTGTTACGGCCCTCTTGCGTTGTCTAAGGTGTGTGAATTTCTCAAATAGAACAGGAGGTCCAGTGTAACAATATATAATATTTATTAGATTCTTTCTAAAACAGACTACACATCAGTCCAACTAGCAACTATCCAAACTAGCTCACAACATTATTACTAAATTAAAACTTATTAAATGTAATTGGCAACTGTTTTTTGCGTGTCGTATTTTTATTATTGCATTTCTCTATGGTATCGTCCTTTGTTGTGCACTGTGTGAACGAGCCATAACTTAAAACAAGAGATTAATTTCTCACAATAGAAGCGTAACAGTGCCATTTAAGTGACATACTAATAGTATTAGGAATTGGTGCAAGTCATGTGACTTAATCACATTGTAAGCCATTAGCGCCTTTCTTGAGACATAATGATATTTTTAGCAATTAAATTTATTCTTGTGACATAATTATAGTGTTAGCAATTAAACTCATTCTTGTGACATAATCATATTGTTAGCAATTAATGCCATTCATTTGACATGATCATATTTTTACCAATTAGTGGCATTTATGTGGCATAACTGTATTGTTTGCAATTAGTGCCACTCATGTGGCATAATCATTTTGTTAGCAAATATTGCCATTCATGTGGCATAATTATATTGTTTGCAATTAGTGCCACTCATGTGGCATAATCATATTGTTAGCAAATATTGCCATTCATGTGGCATAATTATATTGTTAGCAATTAGTGTCATTCATGTGGCATAATTATATTGTTTACAATTAGAGTCTTTCTTGGGAAATTAATCATATTGCTCAATTCAAAGATCAAAAAAAGTTCAATCAATTTTGTGTACATCAATATTAACCTCCACAAAAAATACATCTACGTCCATTTACCCTAAGAAAACTGACAATCAAAATCTTTATGCTATATTCGTCGACCAATCCTCAATCGTGTAAAAATGACATCCCATTTGTACAGTAAAGTTGCTTAGCCTGAAAAGACTTTATAGCTATGGTGAGGATTTTGGTGAAAGGTTGGCTGAAATTTTAGATTTTTTTCCCTACGTAGATTATATCCTGAGCCAATTTTTAAAAGCAGCTGTCACTTGAATTAAAGGTGTGACTAAACATGAGTCTTTCAAAGCAACACATCCCATTAACAAGGATAGGCCTAAATTTATTTTAACATTTCATCCACATAACCTTAAAGCTCATTTTCCGTGTCTTAAAAACTGATCCACTCCTATGGCAGACCTTGTCACCAATAAGATCTTTGAAACAACTTTACTCTTTTTGCTATCAGGATGGTCAATGGCTTCAGGGACATGCTTGTTTAGAAGCAACCTCCCTGCTATTAAAGCACATGCAGACACCAGAAGTTGCATCCGTAGCCGTTGTAACATAGATCCTACGTAATTGAAGTTGACAAGATCACACTCCTTTTGGAAATATTCAGAATAAAAGATGGCTTTACCTGCACAAGTTGCTACGTGATTTACAGCATCATTTGAAAAAAGTGCGGTAAATTATATGTAGGAGAAACAGGTTGACGCCTTGGAGACCATTTTAGAGAACACATTTTCTAACCTAAATTAAAAAGCCCCTTTTCCAGTTTCCAATCGTTTTAATTTAGAGTACTAACCATATTTGACTTTGAGAAAATGCAGTTGATAATATATTGTATAAAAGTAATACACCGATAGGATTAATATGGAAAATATATTAATAACAAGATTTGGTACGTTGACTCTAAACGGTATAAACCAAATCTCCAAATTTACCCAGCTGATAAGTCTTTTCCCTTTTTTTTTTTTTTACATTTTGCTTCCACCCACTTCCTTTCCATTCTTCTTAATTTTGTTTTTGCCTGAGTTTTGCGCTCACTCTTATTATCTTCTCTCTTTTTAGGTAGGATATCTGTATATATTTTATGTAAATTTCAATCACACTTATTAATTTTTGTTTTGTTTTGTACTGATTTCGAAACGTCTACATTTGAATTTTGTAAATCATTATTACAGCTGAACATGTACTTGTTTTATATACACACATTGTTTGTGTATAACTCATCTACTTTAAAGTTTTATCGCAGTCAAACATACTTATCATTTGTCAATTATTAACACACACACACACAACTCAATAAGACGAACATTTGTGTTAGTTGGTGCACAGTGCACAACAACCAATCACAATTTGGGTTTGAGATTATGAGTGAAAAAATAATTATTAGAACAATTACTTAATGTGATGTGAGGCCATTCATTTACAAAGAATACAGACTAATACACATGTTTCTCTAGACTTCACTAGGGCATTTGAATCAATTGAAATTAATTCTTGAACATTATCATATTGCTTTTCATCGCAGGGTGGTAATCCACAAACAAGTATTTGTTAAAATTATTTTACATTAAATCTCGCCTAAGATTCCATTTGGCTTTGAAAAAAGAAGATGTTAATGTGATTATCAATTTCTTTTGCCCTTTTATTCAGTAATATAAACCACCATCGGTTGACGTCCAGATATCGTGTATTGCTCAGGTAACCTACCGTCCAAGCAACGCGAGCCGAGCGTTTCATCAAGACAATGGTAACAAAAGCCGTTGTAGTGACAGCGGCGGTCCTTACACTGTGTGCCACAGACGCCTTCACAATACAAGCCGAAATACGGCGGAGCGCAATCTGGAGGAATGTTGGGGGAAAAATATGAAACGAAACGTGAGAAAGATGTTCCCAATTTGTAAGAATTTGGCACCCCATTTAGTGAGCATTAGGGTACGTTTAGTGAGAATGAGGTTCTCAAGTGGGGAGAATTAGGTTCTCAAGTGGTGAGAATGAGGTCCCCAAGTTGTAAAAATCAGGCTCCCAAAATGTGAGAATAAGATTCCCAAGATGATCCTAAGAGCTGGGAATGAGGATCCAGGGTGGTAGGGATACGGCTCGCGAATGGTTAGTATGACTTTCCAAAGGTGAGAATAATGTTCCATTTTGTATAACGATGTTCCCAAGTGGTGAGAATGATGTTTCCAAATGTAGAGAATGAGGTTTTCAAGTGGTAATAATGGGTTTCTCCTATTTTGAGAATTATGCTCCATTTTGGGGATATTGGTGTTCCCAAGTGGTGAGAATTATGTTCTAAATTGTAATAAGGATATTCCCATGCGGGAGGATGAGGTTCTCAAGTGAAGAGGTTCCATAATTTATATGACCATCTCATGCGGCCCGCTTAGACCTTTTTAACTACTGAACAAATTAAAGAAATGTAATTGTATCCTTCCAAGATCAGCCGACGCTTACGTTGAAGTTACCTTTTAACCGAATTCAAATGGAGGCGCACCGTAGTGCGTTATGTTCAACCGATACTTACGTCACAAAACCTTATTCCATGCTTAGTTATTTCTCCTTTCGTGACATGTATATTTCAAATTACCACACATAATTTATCTTTCATTTAATATTTATCAAATTTAAATATATTTTGCACACGTGCATTTATTTTAAGGCTAAAAAAGGTAAATGCCATTTGAACATATGGACATTTGTTTTTATGCATTTAATGCAATTTTTGTGTTTAACCTTGTAAATACATATTATTATGAATATAAAGTTTTGCTCCATCATGCTTTATTTTTTGTCATTCCAGTAGAGCTATTATAGTTTTCTTATAGCCCATTCATTTCTGCACATTTTGGTATACCACATTTTATAATACTATAAAAACTAGATAAGTTATGAAAATGTGTCTGTTGTCACCTAGGATCAAATTTTATCACAACAAAATGACTGCGTAAAAACCCGAACTTGACCTACGGACTCTTAAGAGTTAACTAAAGCCAGTTTATAAGAATTCGTGCGTCCTTTTTAAAATTGACAAACCGTTTACAGGTGATGAAGCAGTAAACGCATGTTTGTTGATGGTGGTTGAGGAGGGGAAGCGTGCCCAGAAAAGTCAAAACAATTTGAAAATGTAGCTATGCGAGTAGAACACCATCGCCTGGCATAGAACACCATCGCCTGCCGTATTGCAGATCATTAGGAAAACATTGTGACTCAAATAGCCAAAAATTAAATAAAACTTTCGCCATCAATCCCCATTCCCAACTGCTTGTGTTCATTAGAGGTGTGGATGAAGACAATACCATAACACAAAAGCTGGCTTCCTTACATAGCATGATAATATATTCAATGAGTTGAAAAAAATCATTTACTGATTATAACTTTGACTGGAATAACCTAAGTTGCATGGCTGTTAATAGAGGACAGAACAGAAGCGGCATAAAGAAAGGCTTTTTAGACAAGTGAAGCTGTTGTGAAATTAAAAAATATTCTAAAATCAATTTTTTTGCAATGTATCATTCAACAGCAAGCTTTGTGTGCTAAATATATGGACAATGCAGTGTACTGTATCCTGTGTTGAATATGGGTATTTTAATAAGGTCACATGGGCTCAACCATAGACAGTTCAGAGACCTGCTAAAAGATACAGTCACAGAATCGCAAGATTTACCATATTACACAGCAGTAAAATGTCTAAGTTGTGAGAACGTTCTGGGCAAAGTATTAAAGTTAAGAAAGGAAACAGTTGATTTCCTGGAAATTAAAAAAAGGCACAACCAGTGCTGTGTGATAAATAGCGTGTATGGAAAATGGCTTTTGGTGCAGACATAAATAGTCATTTAAATTTTCTGAACCTAAGACTTCAAGGATAGAAAAATCTAGTTTCTGATCTATGCACCAACCTAAAGGCCTTCAGATCTAAACTCGTCATATTTTTGGAACATGTATAAGTAAAAAAAACTTGACGCACTTTCAGCGGTGTAAAGTCTACATGGCTGAAGCAACAGCTGAGTTCCCCACGTCATTTGTATGCGAAATCATCAACGATCTCCAGCTGCAGTTTCAGCAGCAGTTTTCACAAAAAGATTCAAAGGCAGAAGAAGTGAGACTGTTTCAAAACTCATTTGGCCAGATATGGCCAGTTGCCCAGATGAAGTGCAGCTAGAAGTTATTGAGTTGCATCAAATGACCTCCTCAAGGACAACTTCACAGAAGGACTGGTTGGTTTTTACAAGTTTTTGCTCACCAAAGACTTTCCCAGTGACAAAATTTTGCATCAAGGTACCTTTCAATCTTTGGAACAACATACCTGTGTGAACAAACATTGTCAAGAATGAACAACGTGAAAAAAATTTGAGAACAAACTTGTCCGATGATCATCTCAGGTCACTATTGAAGTTATAGACATCAACTCTACAGCCAAAAATGGCTGCTATTTTGGCACCCAGGAAACAATTTCACCATCCCAACTAATAGAGGTGTTCATGTGTATTGTATCAATGTGTTTTTAAATAATAACTGAAAAACTCAATTTTAAATAACATTCATGTTGTGATTATTTTTTATTTTGACCTCGATTGTGTTTTTGGATAGTTAATTCAACCCTCGGGCTTAAATGTTTGGAGACCACTGATATATACATATATACTGGTATCGGTGTGTGTGTATGTGTATTGTTTAATTTTCCAACTCTTACCTCCATATGCCTCCAATTCACAAAGTTCGATGTATTTGTCATGGTTAGGGTTCCTGTTCCCCAGAATGATTCGCATTTGCATCACAGGTTCTAAAGTGTCTGTCTTGACGGTGATGATGTTGTCGTCACTCATCATGTAGTCTGAGTAAAGGGCGAGTATGTTAGTCTCACTGTACACGTCAAAACGAAAGCCGTGCATGTGGGAAAAGTCGGTCGATTCTAAAATAAGGGTGCGATCAGAGAAAGCGGTTTCATTATTAAGGTAATTGATCCTTGTGTTAATGGTTTTTCTATCACTTACTCTAATTTTACTTTCTTGCATTCCTTCTATCTTTGTTTTTTTCTTTTTATCTTATTTTGTTTTCTCCTTTTATAATTACATTTTTTTTCTCTTCGTTTTAACTTCCTTTCTGTTAACATCGTGTCTTTAACTTACGTTTTGACTTAAATTCTTTTATCATCTTTTTTTGTTCCGTCAAAAACATTACACTTTTGAATATTTAAAAAAAAAAATTACAATTAATAAAAACTTAAATTTTTAAAAATATTTTCCCCCTTAAAAACATTATTTTAAACACCTTATTTTTTTTCCTCTAAATTTTAACATTAGACTTTTAAACATTTACTCTTATCCTAAATGAAATAATTGACTTTTAAAATATGTTGCCCCGTTAAGAACAGAAGACGTGACACAAACTCTATTTTTTTTTCGTTTACCAGACACTTTTAATGAAGTAATTGATTAAAAAAAAAATAGTAATGACCCGTTTAATGAATATCTGTTTAAGACATACATTCAGTCACACGCAGAAATGCATTGTTTGGTTATTCTGCTTTTTTTTAAAATGGGATCAAAACAACAATATTTTTGTTATTTATTGGTCGGCTGCTGAGTTATCTAACCAGAATGCCATGTCATGGTTTATTCATTTCATTGTCTATTGTTGAGCCATCTAACAGTAATTCCTGAACATGGTTTATTCCCTTAATGGTCGACTTTTTAAATATTTATTTATTTATTTATTTAGGCATTTTTATATAGCGCTTACCTTAAAGCTCTAAGCGCTTTACAATTATTAAAAACATGTAAACCAAGTAAAATAAAAATGAAAAACCAGAGACACTAGGATAGTAAATACTATACTATAGAAACAATTAAAATGGCTATAAAACGAGGACACTTTGGCACGTTTTGGCCTATACTACAGGATCAACCCGAGACAGAAAATTAGGCAGGGCAAGGAGGGTGCATCACAAGTTATAGGGCGGATCTAAACAGATGGGTTTTAAGGGACTTTTTGAAAGTGGAGGAGGTTTCACAGTGACGGATGTGGAAGGGGAGCTTGTTTCAGAACGTGGGCGCATGGAAGTAGAAGGAGCGTTCACCGATGGTCTTTGTTTTGGTTCTTTGGATTGAGAGGGTTCTATTGTCATTTGAAGAGCGTAGTTGTCTTGTGAGGATGTATGGAAAAAACAGTTCAGTGAGATAGACAGGAAAGTGAGGGTCAGTGAACGAGTTGAAGCATATATTGGCAGACTTGTACTTGATGCGAGAGGATATTGGAAGCCAGTGGATTTGGCACATGTGTGGTTGAATGTGGCCATGTTTCTTTGATTTAAAAATGAGTCTGCATGCTGAGTTCTGTGCCTTCTGAAGTTTGTTTATGTGGTGTTGAGGAATGCCTGCGAGAAGAGTGTTACAGTAGTGAAATTTTGAAAGAATGAGTGAAGAGACGAGGGTTTTTGTTGCATCAAAGACAGGAGGTGTCTAATGGTGCTGATTTTTCTAATTTCATTGTATGCTGATCTGCATATATTCATGACATGTTTGTCCATTGAGAGGGTGTCTGTAAGCGTGACTTTGCCATAATTTATTCATTTAATGGTCGACTGCTCCGCTATCTTAATAATAATAATATGAAAGGCTTTTTGAAAATCACGCTTCATCCTCAAAGGCTCATCCCGAAGCACGTTACATACCACATTGAAGTACAAAATGAACATTACAAAATCTAAATACGGATATACCCATTCTAAGTCCTTCATACCTTGCAACCATAAACAACACAGGCCATTATACATTTACAAGATAATAGCTAGATAGACAACATCATCCCAGCAGGTGCTTGCGAAATAGATAGGTCTTCAAAGCAGTTTTGAAAGACTCCAGTGTTTTGCTGTTTCTAAGAGTGATAGTATGGGTGTTCCAAATTGTTGGTCAAGCAAATGCGAAAGTTCGCCCCTCGTTAGTCTCAAGGCGAACACGTGGTATTAAGGTTAGCCACTATAAGATGTGCGGAGTTGTTTACCGTGTACATAAGTCGTCAGTAGCGCATTGAGATAGGACGGTGCCAGGTCAGGCAAGCAGCGGTAGCACAGAGTTGCAATTTTGTACTCTATGCGAGTGTGCACCGGCAGCCAATGCAACTCTCTCAGAATTGTTTTAGCATGGTCGAATTTGCGTTTTTTTAAGAACAATTTTAGCCACATTACTCTGCACTTTTGGAATTGTATCCAGTAGCGTAGCTGGAAGACACACCATAAGAGAATTGCAGTCCTCCTTGCGTGATAGAACGAATGTAGACATCAGCCTCTTTGATGCATCGCATCGAACTTTAAGAGAGGTCTGATATGATTATTTTTGTGCAGCTCTAGAATAATCACCTTGCAAAGCATGTTAATGTGAATTTCCATAGTTAGTGTTCTGTCTAAGTAGACACCCAGGTTTCGCACTGTTTGAGAAAACTCAATCTGTATACATAAGAGAGTAACGGTTTGTGTGTTATTTATATATCTTAGCTTTTGAGCGGTAGATATGAGGATTAGCTTGGTTTTTCATCGTTCAATTTAAGCTTGTTTATAGTCACCCAGTGCTTACCTGACTCCACTGTCTTCTGTGTCATACCAAGAAGCCGAGGGAACTGAGAGGGGAGCACAGACATCTGAAGTTTGGTATCATCCGCGAAAATGTGATAGAGCATAAGAGACTTCTTGATCACTGTACCCAAGGGCTTAACGTACATACTGAAAAGCACCGGCTAAGGACCGGGCGTCAGGGTACTATGAATTCGATGTCAGATTATTTTGGGGCCAAATCATTTGCGATAACTGATTTTACCCAATTTGTTAGATACGAGTGGAACGATTTCAGGATGGTATCGTTGAAACCGAACATGTTTTCCAGACGTATGAGATTATCCCGTGGCCAAGCGTATCGAACGCAGCTAATGGATGAAGTAACGACAAAGGCGATTTCTTGCCCTCGCCACAAGACGACAGAAGGTCATTTACGACGGTAAACAGGGCTGTCTCGGTAGAGTGATGCGCCCTGTATGCTCACTGGAGAGACTCAACCAAGTCACACTGAGAGGTGATTCGGGAGCTGGCGGAGAACGACTTTCTTGAACATTTTGGATACCAATGTTAGATTAGAGACGGGGCTATAATTTTCCAAAACATTTGGTTCAAGATTCACCTTCTTTAGAAGTGGAGTTACAACCGCCTCTTTACAAAAGGATGGAACAATACAATATTTTAAAGACTGATTTATAATATTAGTTATGATAGGGACTATTTCTTCTAAACATTCGGACAACAGCCTTGCTGGAAGAGGGTCAAGCAAACATGACTTTTTTGGGGAGTCAGCCAGGATTTTCTTCACATCCAGTTCAGTGAACTCCGAAAATTCCCTATAGGAGTGCCGTTAGAAGGCAAGAATTTGGGCGCATTGGTGAAAATCTCAAGTTTTGCCCTGATCTGCGTAACTTTCGTTATAAAGAACTCGTTGAAAGTGTTTGGCGGCTCGCCCGCGGCAATGTTTTTTGGCAAAGATGTGTCCTTCTGTCCACCGGTTAGCTGACCCACAATACAAAATTAGTCCCTACCAGAGCCACACTTTACAATATGGTTACTTACATATTTAGTCCTAGCTGAAAGGACCAACTTCTTAGTTCGTTCCTTGTGATCAATAAAGATTTCTCGGATCACGGTCAAGCCAGACTTCAGCCATTTGCTTTCTGCACGTCGCTGCTCCTGCTTCGTGTCTTTTATTTCGGGCGTGAGCAATGGGGCGGAAGGGCGGTCCGTAACGCACCCTGTGGATAGTGGTGCATGTTTGTCTAAAATGACTCTAAGACCACTGTTGTAGTCTGTCACAGGGTGTTTTTCACTGCACCCAAGGGCAGCGACGTCAGCCCTAAAGGCCACCAGCTCTATCTTGCGGAGGTCACCGGATGTGACTGTGCGCAGAAGGCGTATTGGCTCCTCAAGTCAAAATCGAAGGTGACTGGGAAGGGATCAGAGAAAAGTTTGTCCTCTATGAGGTTGCGGATCATTGCTGCACGGTCCTCTCTGACAACTAGCCATCTAGGATGTGACCCTGCTTTTTTTCGATACACTGACAAGCTGAGTCATTCCGTATGTGTCAAGAGTGGATATTAAAGTCTTCACGTAGCTCTCGCTGGAGAATGAACATGACAATTTGTATTGCCGATTATCATGATGTGGTTGTTGGTGGTGGCAGGTCTTAGACTTACTTTGCTTATTTGGAGGTGGCCTGTATATGAACAGAAACGTCATAGTTTGTTCAACATAATTAAGTTGCATATTACACATCTCATATGAAACAAGTTCGTCCGATTTTCAGAAGGCCACACTATATTTGATGGCGCTCTTGTAAAGAACAGCAATACCCCCACCACTGCGTGACTGCCGTGGGCAAGAGTGCAGGACGTAGTCCGGAGGTGTAATTTACTGCAGCTTGACCTCATCTCTGACATTTTTAAACCACGTCTCGTTAATGAACACAAGGTCAGCCTTGCTCTCCAAAACAAGATCACACACCTCAAATGTTTTATTCCTGCAAGACTGTGAGTTAAAATATAGGACTCCGATGCGCCGTGATTGCGGCTTCACAACAGGCTGGCAGTCAACAAGAACTAGATTTGATCTCGTCACACCCCGTCAAGGTTGTGTGAAATCATGAACCACAGGCCACCCTCTTAGGATTGACACGCACGGAATGGTCGCGACGGATGACATGGTATGTGGCTGATTACCATAATTCCTTACCACGGTTTATTCATTAAATGGACGACTTCTAAACTTCCTAACAATAGTTCCTTAGCATGGTTTTTTCATTTAATGGTAGACTGCTGAGCTATCTAACAATAATTCCTTACCATGCTTTATTCATTTTATTGTCGAATGCTGAGATATTTAACAATAATGCATTACCCTCTTTTCTCCGAAGTACGATTGTGTGCAGCAAATGTCCCACGTGGAACTGGAAGTCCCAAAATTGGAAGTCTTCGCTTGAACTTGTCTTGGCGCATGATGAGCCATCCCCATATTTCCCGTCAACCACTCGGTGGGCAGTGTCCCTCTCACTGAACGCATTCCCACTGCTGGACCTGGTGTTGTTCATTCTTATGGCCATGTTGCGACCTGGTTAGTGTAACAAGTTAGTTTTAATTATGTTGATATTGGTTAAATTTTTACCAAGACTTGTGTACTGTGGCTAAACTGTTTGTTTGTATTTGATTAAATGTGTTGCAAGACGTGTGTACTCCGGCTAAATTGTTCGTTTGCATGGATTGGATTTGTACCAAGACTTGTGTACCCTTGCTAAACAGTTTGTTCGTAATGATTAAATGTGTACCAAGATTGTGTACTATGGCTAATCTGTTTGTTAGTATTGATGAAATATGTTCCAAGATTTGTATACTCTGCTTAAATCATTTGTATTTATTAAATGTACCCCCAAACATTTGTTAAACTGTGTGTTTCTATTAATTAAATGTGTACCAATGCTTGTGTACTATTACAAAACTTGTATGAAATATCCTTGTGATAATTTCCTTTGTCCTGTGTGCTAAGGAAGGCTCTATACCGACACGTTCTAAACTGATTGTCCTGTCCTTAAGTTCAAGCTTCCGAGTGCCTTGTTTTGCTATGGCATTTACTTAGCTTGAATGCAGTCCTTTAATTACTAAACTGTATGTTTTTATTGAGTATAGAAGAGCAAAGAAATTGTAGGTTTATTGAACTGTATTTTCCTCTCAAAAATGGTTATTTGTGTAATGTATTTTCCACATGTTTTATTTCATTATCTCAACCAATAGCCATCTGTTGACTGGATTAACCGACAGCCATGACATCCCTGGACTAAAGACTAACTATCATGTGACTTGATGAACCAAAAATAACACATGAATGAATGCATCAAAATCCATCATGTGGTTCTTTTTATGAAAAGGAAACATATGAAAGGATATTTTAAAACCATCACATAACTGGATTAGACAAAAGCCCTCACTTCATTGTATGAACTAACACAAAAAACATGAATGGGTTAATCAGACACCATTACTTAACTGGATTAACCAACAGTCATCACGTGACTGGATTAACCAATCACTAATTAAACGTCACGTAACTCCATTGAATGGACAACAAAAAATAGAAAAGAGTTTAAATTGTTTCACATAATGCATCGGTCAGCCTTGTGTATATCAGATTTTGCTAAAATGTACTAAAAATGTATCCGTCAGAATTTTGATTACCTCTCACTTTGTCCGAGAAAATGGCAACACCCTCGATATATCCGGGCGTTTCTTCCCTATCTCCAAGTGTTTGGACGACTATCAATGATTGTATCTTGAAATGTGTTGATGTAACTGCGAGATAAAACGGTTTTATCTCCAAATATCCTCCTCAATGATTTAATTATATTATTTTTTTCTGCACACAGCTAGAACTCTATTTTATTACCTCTTTGATGTTTACTGTGCATACTGCTAGAATCCTAGTATCTTACATCCATTGATATTTACTGTGCATGTTGCAAGAGCTCTAGTATCTTACCTCCATTTGTGTTTACTGTGCATATCGCTATTATCTAGTATCTTACCTACATTGTTGTTTACAGTGCACATGGCTAAAACTATAATATCTTAACTCAATTGATGTTTACTGTGCACACGGCTAGAACTCTAGTATCTTACCTCCATTGATGTTGACTGTGCATATGGTTAGCTCTCCTGCCCATGTGATTTCGACAGTGTCAATGAATTCCTTGACAAAACAGACAATGTCAATGACATTGGACGCAGTTAAAAGATCTTTCCTGTCCTGGCAGCCAACGGGAATTCCATCAGACGATAAATCCAGACTGATATTTTCAGGCTTGCCTAGAAGCAACAGATGAACAATAGAATAGAGTTATATTAGCTATGCAGTTTTGTATAGTAACTTTTTTATACGTCATATTGTATATTAATTTAATTTGGGTAATTTTTTTTTTTATAATTATGTATAATGGGAAATGCATAATGATCCAAAAATACCGTATTTTCCGGCGTATAAGACGACGGCGTATAAGATGACCCCTTACTTTTCCTGTTAAAATATAGGGTTTGGGCTGTACACCAGCTAATAACACGACTTCTGGCGTATAAGACGACCCCCGACTTTTGCAAAGATTTTCATGGGTTAAAAAGTCGCTTTTTACACCGGAAAATACGGTATTCCAGTACTTAGCTCAAAGGGGGAGGGGGTGAAAATAGGGGCTGAGAGGGAGGCTGGAAGGGGAGCTGATGAACATGACAGGGAGGGGCCTGGTTTGGAACAAGGGAGGTGAGCTGAGAGTGGGCTAGGAGGAAATCTCGGAAAGGGATTGGGAGAAATTGTACACAGTATATCCTAGACTTATGTATCATTGTTACGTCGCTGATTTTTTTTTTCGCTCTCTCTCTCTCCTTCTCTCTCTCTCTCTCAAGCACACACTTACACACTTATTTACCCTCATATACTTCAAGAAATACATATACACACATATTCTTTAACACAAATATACTGAAAAATATCAAAACGAACCCAGCGAGTCGTCAAATTCAATTCTCAGCCAAGTAAACACAATCTTTTCGCGGAGGCTGAAAACGATTGGTCTGTCTTTGTTCGACACACACGTGATGTCTCTGTTGTCCATCACAGCAGGTAATGAGCTATTTGAGTCGAGAGCAGCATCTCCTGGAAAACAAACGTTAAATTCGTCGTATCAATCATTGACTTATTTCAGGGAACTACCTGACAAGACCATGCTTAACTACAGGGATAGATCGGGGCAGAGGCTGATAGAGCTATAATTCACTATATAAAGTAATAGGTGGCTGACACAACCATGATTTACTACATTCAGAAACCGACAATGATAACTACCATCTTTTCCGTAGAAGCAGTAGTCCAGGCACTCCAAACAGGTGTTACGCAATGACTTGTATTGGGAGAAATTAATATCCGGTTTTAATTTTAATTGGCTTGTTGAAAACAGTGCCTAACAAAGGACGATACCATAGAGTCAACAATATTAAAGATAAGACACCCAAATCAGTCTCTAGTTACAATTAATTAAGATTTATTAAGTCTTAAGATAATTACAAAAGAAAAGAAAATATAACTACAATCTTCAACTTACAGTATGATAGATCTTGTACCGGTACACAGCTAACACAGAATAATGTGCCAATAAATAATGCGAAATAAACACATATGAGCACACAAATACACAAAGAATAAAACACTCCTCGTAAAGTTAATAAAATCTATCTGAATCTCCGACTCCGTCCGTGCCTGTCAATCCCTTATATAGGTCGCGTAAGCCCTGCCTTCCAGAAAGATTTATGACGTTTCTAGAACAATCACAATCATTCTACAAAATACTATTTGGAACAAATTAATTATTTTTAGTGTCTGGCGGCATAAACATGACAGATCAAACGACTAAGCCACACCCATCTGTGAACACAGCGTCTCATGCGGGTCAATCAAAGGGCACGCACGAGAAAAATTATGTAAACAAGCTCTATATAACACAGGAAAGGCCGCAGGAGTGGATAATATCCCTGCTGAGTTGATGAAACAAGGAGGAGAAGCAATGATAAGTGCCCTATAAAAAATGTGTAACAAAATCTGGCTTACAGGAGAATGGCCCAAACCATGGACACAATAGCTCATAGTCACCCTCCCCCCCCCCCAAATATAACCTACAGCTATGCCAAAACTATCGCACAATGAGCCTAATAAGCCATCCAAGCAAGGGCATGGTGAAGGTCATATTGAACCGACTAAACTATATGCCGACACAATTATTGCTGAAGAACAGGTTGGCTTCAGACAAGGCCGGGGCACTACTGAGCTGATTTTAAACCTCGGAATACTGTGTGAGAAATATGCTGAACACCAACAAAACCTATACTCCGTCTCTGAGGACTTCAAGAAAGCATTCGACAGGTTTTGGGATGCTGCTTTATAGGCCACCATGAGACACTACAACACAAACCTAACCAGCATGATATGTAGCCTGAATGATGAGGCCACCAGTGCAGTTTCCTCAACAAAAATATCGGAGAATTGTTTAAGACCATGGTTGGAGTACGACAATGCTGCCTGCTCTTCCCCACACTGTTCAACATCTTCCTATAGAGAATTATGTCAGATGCTCTGGAAGCGCATGAAGGGACAGTCAGCATTAGTGGCAGAACAATCACCAACCTACGCTTTGCTGACGACATAGATGGACTGGCTGGGAACGAAGAAGGGCTAACCAACCTGGTAAAGCGTTTCCATAAGACCTCGTCGTCCTACGGCATGCTAATCCGTGCCGAAAAGACAAAATTGATGAAAAATAATACAGCAGGCATCACCACAAAAATTAAGGTCGGGGACGAAAGATTAAAGACCATCGGCCGCTTCAAATACCTAGGAGTAATAGTCTCACAAGAAGGCTCCAAGCCCGAGCTGATGTCCAGTATTGCGCAGACGACAACAGCACTAATGAAGCTCAAGAAAATATGGAATGACAAAAATATAGCCTCTAGCACCAAAATCAGGCTGATGTGCTCATTAGTCCTCTGCAATTTCCTGTATGCCTGCGAATCCTGGACATTAACAGCCGATCTTGAAAGTAAAATAAAGGCGAAGGAGATGAGATTCTTCAGAAGCATTTTTGGCATCTGCTATAGGGACCATATGTCCAATGATACATTGAAAGAAAGGGTTCATCAGGCAATTGTGGGGTACGATTACCTACTGGTGACAGTGAAAAAAACGCAAACTACAATTGTACGGCCAAGTAACAAGAAAACAAGAGCTTGCCAAAGAAATAGTGCAGGGCACGGAAGACAAAGAAAAAGATGGGAGGATAACATCAAAGTGTGGACAAGTTTAAGACGGGGCGATGCAGTGCGTTGTGCTGAAGACAGAGAGAATGGAGGAGGGTGGTTCACATGCCATCTGTGGCGCCCCAACGGTACAATGACTAAGGGACATGAGGATAAGGATGAGGAGGTGTTGTAAGTGGCTAACACAACCATGATTCACTACATCAAGTTATAGGTGGCTAATAAACCATGACTCGCTACATTCATTTGTAGGTGGCTAATAAAACCTCGACAACCCACTTCCGGCGACACGAATGGATACTTCTTGAGTCGTCCACTGTGCTCTGTTCTTTGTTATATTTTCATTTCTCTGTTAGCTGAAAAAGGCTTGATGACGAAACGTCTGTTTTGTGTCCTGTTCTCATATTCAAGCTCCCACATATCTCGTTTTGCTATTTCATTCATTTACTGAACTTGTATGCAGTAAATTAATTATACAACTTTGTTTCAATACAGTGATAGATTGTGGTAGGGGCTGATAAAACCATGTTTAAATGCGGGGTTAGATTGAGTTGGGGGTGATACAACCATGTTTAAATGCAGGGTTAGATTGAGTTGGGGGGTGATACAACCATGTTTAAATGCAGGGTTAGATTGTGTTGAGAGCTGATACAAACATGTTTAAATGCAGGGTTAGATTGTGTTGAGAGCTGATACAACCATGTTTAAATGCAGGGTTAGATTGTGTTGAGAGCTGATACAACCATGTTTAAATGCAGGGTTTGATTGAGTTGGGGGGTGATACAACCATGGTTAAATGCGGGGTTAGATTGAGTTGGGGGTGATAAAACCATGTTTAAATGCAGGGTTAGATTGAATTGGGGGTGATACAACCATGTTTAAATGCAGGGTTAGATTGTGTTGAGAGCTGATACAACCATGTTTAAATGCAGGGTTAGATTAGTTGGGGGGTGATACAACCATGGTTAAAAGCAGGGTTAGATTGAGTTGGGAGGCTGATACAACCATGTTTAAATGCAGGGTTAGATTGTGTTGAGAGCTTATAAAACCATGTTTAAATGCAGGGTTAGATTGTGTTGAGAGCTGATACAACCATGTTTAAATGCAGGGTTAGATTGTGTTGAGAGCTGATACAACCATGTTTATATGCAGGGTTAGATTGTGTTGAGAGCTGATAAAACCATGTTTAAATGCAGGGTTAGATTGTGTTGAGAGCTGATACAACCATGTTTAAATGCACGGTTAGATTGTATTGAGTGTTGATACAACCATGTTTAAATGCAGGGTTAGATTGTGTTGAGAGCTGATACAACAATGTTTAAATGCAACGTTAGATTGTTTTGAGAGCTGATAAAACCATGGTTAAATGCAGGGTTAGATTGAGTTTGGAGACTGATACAACCAGGTTTAAATGCAGGGTTAGATTGAGTTGGGGGGTGATACAACCATGGTTAAATGCAGGGTTAGATTGAGTTGGGGGGTGATACAACCATGTTTAAATGCAGGGTTAGATTGAGTTGGGGGGTGATACAACCATGGTTAAATGCAGAGTTAGATTGAGTTGGGAGGCTGATACAACCATGTTTAAATGCAGGGTTAGATTGTGTTGAGAGCTGATACAACCATGTTTAAATGCAGGGTTAGATTGTGTTGAGAGCTGATACAACCATGTTTAAATGCAGGGTTAGATTGTGTTGAGAGCTGATACAACCATGTTTATATGCAGGGTTAGATTGTGTTGAGAGCTGATAAAACCATGTTTAAATGCAGGGTTAGATTGTGTTGAGAGCTGATACAACCATGTTTAAATGCAGGGTTAGATTGTGTTGAGAGTTGATACAACCATGTTTAAATGCAGGGTTAGATTGTGTTGAGAGCTGATACAACCATGTTTAAATGCAGGGTTAGATTGTGTTGAGAGCTGATAAAACCATGTTTAAATGCAGGGTTAGATTGTGTTGAGAGCTGATACAACCATGTTTAAATGCAGGGTTTGATTGAGTTGGGGGGTGATACAACCATGGTTAAATGCAGAGTTAGATTGAGTTGGGAGGCTGATACAACCATGTTTAAATGCAGGGTTAGATTGAGTTGGGGGGTGATACAACCATGGTTAAATGCAGGGTTAGATTGAGTTGGGGGGTGATACAGCCATGTTTAAATGCAGGGTTAGATTGTGTTGAGAGCTGATACAACCATGTTTAAATGCAGGGTTAGATTGAGTTGGGGGAAGATACAACCATGGTTAAATGCAGGGTTAGATTGAGTTGGGAGGCTGATACAACCATGTTTAAATGCAGGGTTAGATTGTGTTGAGAGCTGATACAACCATGTTTAAATGCAGGGTTAAATTGTGTTGAGAGCTGATACAACCATGTTTATATGCAGGGTTAGATTGTGTTGAGAGCTGATAAAACCATGTTTAAATGCAGGGTTAGATTGTGTTGAGAGCTGATACAACCATGTTTAAATGCAGGGTTAGATTGTGTTGAGAGTTGATACAACCATGTTTAAATGCAGGGTTAGATTGTGTTGAGAGCTGATACAACCATGTTTAAATGCAGGGTTAGATTGTGTTGAGAGCTGATAAAACCATGTTTAAATGCAGGGTTAGATTGTGTTGAGAGCTGATACAATCATGTTTAAATGCAGGGTTAGATGGAGTTGGGAGGCTGATACAACAATGTTTAAATGCAACGTTAGATTGTGTTGAGAGCTGATAAAACCATGTTTAAATGCAGGGTTAGATTGAGTTGGGAGGCTGATAAAATCATGTTTAAATGCAGGGTTAGATTGAGTTGGGAGGCTGATACAACCATGTTTAAATGCGGGGTTAAATTGAGTTGGGAGGCTGATACAACCATGTTTAAATGCAGGGTTAGGTTGAGTTGGGAGTCTGATACAACCATGTTTAAATGCAGGGTTAGATTGTGTTGAGAGCTGATACAACCATGTTTAAATGCAGGGTTAGATTGTGTTGAGAGCTGATACAACCATGTTCAAATGCAGGGTTAGATTGTGTTGAGAGCTGATACAGCCATGTTCAAATGCAGGGTTACATTGAGGAAGTGCTCTGGGTGGACTGAGTGGTCCAAACCATCCCCACATAAAGTCAATGTGACTTTCTAAATTGACACTGTGGTCTAATCAAGGGTCTCCAAACTTTTCAGCCCGAGGGCTGCATTAACTATCCAACAGGATTTCGGGGGCCAACTACACACTCGAGGTCCAAATAAAAAAGAACAAAAACAAATATGATGTTTTAATTATTTATGTAATATTATTTTATTCACTTTTTATTTAATAACACATTGATACACGACGCATGAACACATGTATTTGTTGGAATGGTGAAATTTGTTCCTTAATGCCAAAATAGCAGCAATTAGGAGACATATATAGATTTAGATTTGATGTCCTTAACATTAACAGTGACCTGAGATTATCGTAGGGCAAATTTGTTCTCAAATTGTTCTCCACGTATTACGTTCTTGAAAATGTTTCTTCACACATTTTATTGTTCCAAAGATTGTAAAGTTCATTGAAGCAAATGTTGTGAAATTAGGAAAGTCTTCCTTGGGCGAAAACTGATGAAAACCCAACAGTCCTTCTTTGAACTTGTCCCTAAGAAGGTCATTTGCTTGCAACTCAATGACCTCCAGTTGCAGTTCACCAGGGCGACTGGCCATATCTCCTTCAAATTGGTTTTGAAAAAGACTCACTTCTTCTGCCTTTAAATATAAGCCAGGAAACCGCTGCTGAAACTGTAGCTAGGGGTCTTTGATGATCTCTCTTGAAAATGACGCGGGGGAACTCTACTATCGCTTCAGCCCGGAAGACCGTCCATGGCTGAAATTGTGTCAAGTTGTTGGCATGTAATTGTTCCAAGATGAGTTTGGAGCTGAAGCCCTTTAGGTGGGTGTATAGATCAGGAACTAGATTTTCCTGTCCTTGTAGTTTTCGGTTCAAAAAATTTAAATGACTAGTTATGGTACATTTTGCGATTCTGTGTCTGTATCTTTCAACGGGTCTCTGAATTGTCTGTGTTTGAGCCCATGTGACTTTTTAAAATTAACCCTCTTCACCACAGGATTCAGTACACTGCTAATGTCCCCATATTTAGCACACAAAGCTTTCTGTGGAATAATACAGTGCAGGAATATTGGTTGCAGAATTTTTTTTTTCTTCTTTACACATCTGCTTCACTTGTCCAGCCAAGCCTTTCTTTATGCCACTCATGTTATTTCCTCCGTCAACAGTCAGGCAACTGAGGTTAGTCCAGTCCAAATTATAATCAGAAATATTTTTTCAACTCATTGGTAACAGTTCCGGACATGCTATACAGCCAGCGTGACTTACTAAACCAACAAATTGGTCCAAACCATCCCCACATACAGCCAGTGTGACTTACTAAACTGACAAAGTGGTCCAAACCATCCTCACATACACTCAGTGTCGTTTGACTTACTAATTTGACACTGCGGTCCAAACCATCTCACATACAGCCAGTTTGACTTACTAAACTGACAGAGTGCTCCAAACCACCTCCACATACAAATCATGTGACTTACTATATTGACAGTGTGGTCCAAACCATCCCCACATGCAGTCAGTGTTGTTAAACTTGCAGGTACCGTTTTGAAAACATGCTTTCGACTCACAATTGCACTTGAGCTTCCCATCCTTTCCAAAATACTCGTCATCTGCAAAGAGAAAAAAACAACAACTGAATTTTATGACATTTCGGCTCCGCCATTTTTGTTCAAAACTTTTCAGTCAACACTTGCCGAGATATTTTTTAAAAACTGGATTTCTTTTATTGGTAGGTTGAAGAGTTCAGAATCGGCTCCTTTGTGGATGCGAAGGTATTGCTACTTCCCCCTCGGCATTAAAAGAATCTCAAAGTGGTTGGTTTCTTTAATTTCTGGTTCCTTACACGTTTTTCATCATGATCCCATGTTATAGAAATAATGTGAGAAGCAAAACCGATTCATAGAAAAATATTAATAAATCCTGAGAAAGAAACTCAGCTAAATTATATCCTTTATTATGTAAATATTCAAATTATCTAAAAAATTATTTTAGTATACAATTTTATTAATTTTTTTTTAAATTTAATTATTTGTTTGCTTTTAGCTGTACATTTAAAATGAAGACAAGATGCTTTAAAGTAAATAACTGCGGGGATCTTTATTTTTTGCTTTTAGCTGTACATTTAAAATGAAGACAAGATTCTTTATAGTAAATAACTGCGGTTATCTTTTTTTAACATGAAAGAAAACCAAAAAAAAAATAATAATAATAAAAAAATAATTCAGACAATAAATATTTATAATAAATTAACATTGTTAATCTAAACTTTAACTTAGTTGTATAACGCATAAGAAATAACTAAACTGTAACTAACCTGTTTAACACACAAGAAATTAATAAACTTTAGCTAATTTGTTTTAACATAGAAGAATTACTCAACTTTAACTAACTTGTTTAACGTAGAATACATAAATACATTTTCATGAACGTGTTTAACACAGAAGACTTAAATGAACGCAAATCATGAAAGAGAAGACTTTAAATTAAAATAAGTTCTTGTCCCCCCACTCAAAAAAAAAATGAAATGAACAGATACAAGATAACTTTATATAGCAAACAAATAGTTTTAAACATTGATATTACAGGCCCAGATTTCTCCTCTTTAGGGAAAGAAGAAGAATCGTTTGACAAATTTCCTTTTTTTTTGTACCTTAATAACCCCCTCGAAAAAATATATATGAAAAGTTTAAAACTCACGTTTAAATTAAACCAAAAACAGGAACAAATCTATTTCAGTACACATATATATCAGCATGCATCTATTTCAGTACACATATATATCAGCCCACATCTATTATAGTACACACCTATATCAGCACACAACTTTTTCTATATACATTTATATTCACACATTTATTTCAGTACACAAGTATATATGCAAACATCTATTTCATAAATTTTGTATCAGCACTCACCTATTTAAATGCATATATTTATCAGCATACATCTATTTCCGTGAATATATATATCAGCAAATATAATTTTCACTAAATATTAATGGCATCACAAATTAATGTCTGTTAACATTTATTATATCAGTGCTGATCTATTTATGTGTCTCTATATATACACATCTCATCTATTTCAGATCAGATTTATATTAGCACACATTTTTTTCGGTTAATGAATTTTTAAACCTAAACAAATTGAAACAAGTAGGCGGCAGCCAGACGCCAGCTACTTGTTTTACATACATTAGGCCGTACTCTGTAAACAGGTCATTTTTCACCTGCAAAAGTAAAAAAAGTTTGTTTTAAAACCTTTCTCTAGCCTCGAGATTAAGGGCAGTCTTACCATCAACGCCCACAGAGCCGCCATTGGACAGGGCAAGTGGCCCCAGGTACTGCAGGACAAAGATGAGTACAGCTAGGCAGAAATTCATTACGTCATCAGGTTAGGGCTGATTGAACTTGATGCCAGAAACACATTCATTGAACGTGGCCCACCGATGTTTTCTTTTCTAGCAGAGGAGAGGAAATGAAATTATCATGTCGAATTGGCTGTTATGGGTGTTGACGAAATCTAAAATAAAAATGCATGGATCCAAGATCTCACAGAGAGTTGAGTTTCCATCAAGAAAAGTCATGTCCAACCCATTCTCGGAACACAAACCACAGTTTAACAGGAACACAAGCCAAGACTAACAATAATACAAAGAAGCCCAGTTTAACAGAAGCACAAGCCTAGTCTACTAGGAGCACAAGCCTAGTCTACTAGGAGCACAAGCCTAGTCTAATAGGAGCACAAGCCTATTCTAACAGGAGCACAAGCCAAGTCTATTAGAAGTACAAGCCTAGCCTAACAGGAGCACAAGCCTAGTCTAATAGGAGTACAAGCCAAGTCTATTAGAAGTACAAGCCTAGCCTAACAGGAGCACAAGCCTAGTCTAATAGGAGCCCAAGCCAAGTCTATTAGAAGTACAAGCCTAGCCTAACAGGAGCACAAGCCTAGTCTATTAGAAGTACAAGCCTAGCCTAACAGGAGCACAAGCCTAGTCTATTAGAAGTACAAGCCTAGCCTAACAGGAGCACAAGCCTAGTCTATTAGAAGTACAAGCCTAGCCTAACAGGAGCACAAGCCTAGTCTATTAGAAGCACAAGCCTAGCCTAACAGGAGCACAAGCCTAGTCTATTAGAAGTACAAGCCTAGCCTAACAGGAGCAAAAGCCTAGTCTATGAGAAGTACAAGCCTAGCCTAACAGGAGCACAAGCCTAGTCTATGAGAAGTACAAGCCTAGCCTAACAGGAGCACAAGCCTAGTCTAAAAGTAGCACAAAGCTAGTCACACCGTTTCACAATCCAACTATCGCAGTCACACACGTTTTGTATAACATTATGAATAGACAAGTATCACTGCAGCACAGGCCCAGCATTACAGTAGCCTATCATAAGTCCATTATCAAAGTAACACAATCCATATATCGCTATTTCCCAAGCAAAGTATTACTGTGTTACAAGTTACGTATCATACGCCCAGTATTACAGTAGGATAACCTCACATTGGAACAGACCTAGTAATGCCAACATATAGGAGAACAAAGAATGTGGAAGCTTAAATTGAAATCCAGGACAATAAGAGAAGAACGTTTCCACCAAGAGCCTTACCCAACAGACAGCAGAAATGAAAAACACGTAAAGAAAGAGAAACTAGTTAGAGAATTTAAGAGTCCGCCATTGTTAATGCTGGAAAATGGATTTTTTCATATCCAAGTTTGTAGGAAGTAAAAGCATGTATTTATTATTATTGCAATTTTTTTTTATAATATCCTAGGCGGTTGCGTCAATCTAGGTAATAGCACATCCTCTCATAAATACAAGCCAAATCATCAGCAAATTACGTCAAGTCTCACTAGGAGACACAATGAGTATAAGTCTAAGCCCAAACACCAAGGAACAAAGCCCGATCCCCCATGTGTATAAACCCTAATCTACATGAGTCTAAGTATAAGAATAAGCCAAACTCCCATGACCACAAGCCCAGTCACCAAGAAACTCAAACCCAGTGACTTTTTTAACGTAACACTTCTGCTGGCTTTAGTCAAATAATATTCTGTCAAGTTCAGTTGAATTGTGTAAATGAATAAACAATAACCACATATTTTCTTTTAATGTGTGGTCAATCCGATCATCTTATCGTCCCATTCAGATAGCTTTGTGTTGAAATCTTTTTCTTCTAAAATATACATACCAAAGTAACGTTGAGAAATAGTTCACTCACAAGTCAATACATCGGATACCAAAGTAGCGTTCATTAGCGATGTGTTTATGTGTTTAGCTAAATCCCCACTCAAGTACGCAATACGCATCACATTTTGTGTTGAAATATACAGGATATACTAAATACATTCTAACAAGCTTCGGTCTTATTGTTTGGAGGTCAGCATCTAAATCATATATATATGGTTAGGGTTAGGGTTAGGGTTAGGGTAACTGTATGTAACATAGAGGCATAAACTATATAATTGTTGCGACCTGATATTATGTTCGATTTCGCGCGGTGTGTGTTTGAGAGATTCATTAGTTAGTAAAAGCTCTTATTGCGGTTGACTTAAGGAAGCATTTTTCTGCTCATTATGACGAATTGTCTAGTCAGTATTGCCACGCATGGTTCATTCGTCTGTCAGTCGTGAACGGAACTTTGTAAAAAGAGTTGTTGTTTTTTTTCTGTCTGATAGCAAGCTGCGCTATAACCTACGCATGGGTTTACAGAATTAAAAGTCTATGCATTTGTTATGTTTTCTTTTTTGTTATTTCCAACAACAAACATTAACATACATAGACATAAAATACAAGTCCTCAAAAATGTTGACTCTGTGCTTGATTCCGGAACACGCAGTTTATTCACACGAGCTCACTAAACTCTCTGCGAATACGCGCTCTTTGACCTAGTTGGCTATCAGGACGGTCTAGTCCGCTGGTCCACAATAACTGTATACAATTATATATTGAAGTTGTCATGTACATTTCACGAGATACAAGACATGAGTTGATTCAATGCTAGTACAACGTACGACAACATGAAATAACTTGATGAAACAACCAATAAAGTTGAAACAGGAGTCGACAATACACCTCCTAATCCTACCGTGAACAAAATCCAAATGGGATTATGATCTCAAAGAGGAACAGTATCCTGGAGGGGAACGAGATCTAACAGTGAACTGGAAGCAACCAGTGACCCCATCTCCGCGGGTAACGGTATCCGATCGGGATCATATCGCGAAACGGGAACCCATCGGAAAAAAAATGATCCCATCGGGAAAAAGGATCAGTAAAAGATCCATCAGGATCAGGACCCCATCGGGAAATGGGATCCAATCGAGATCGTGAAACCACTGGGATCGGGATCCCATCGGGATCGTGTTCCGTCAGGATCGTGATCCAATCGCAAAACATGATCACAGTGGGATTAGGATTTCATCTGTATTGGGATTCCATCGGGATCATGATCCAACTGGGATCATGATCCCACGAGTAATAAGATCCACCGGGATAGGGATATCAAAAGTATAGAGAATCTACCGGGACTGGAATCCAAACGGGGTCGGGATCCCACTGGAAAATTGTATCCAACCCTGATTTGGATCCGACTGGACTCTGTGGTTTATTATTCTATCATTAATTATTTCTAGTGTTGTTACAGGGGGTTGTATGGAGGAGATGGATGTAAGACAGATTGCTATAGAACCTAGTACATTATGTGTCTTGCCATCTTGTTAGTGTGATTGAAATAATACTAGAGGGAAAGGGAGTAGTAGAGTTGACAAAGAATATGTGCGGTAAAGCTCAACCTTGTTTCACTCCACTATCATGATGTAGTGCATTGTGGAACACACGTCCGTCCCCCAGCACCTGAGCGGAAATAAAGGATAACGGTACGCAGTATTTAATTGGGTGGGGGGGGTGTATGCAACTAAAACATTTGATTGGGTTAACAAGTGAACTGTCTTCATTGCATTTATTTGTAATCGAAATTGACGATCATCTGCTGTTCAAGTTTATATATTTACTTGCAAAAGAATGTTGCGCATGGCAAATGATACTATTTCATTATTGAAACTTGATTATAAAATGTCATTGACATTCATCTGTAACACTTGATTATAAAATGTCATTGACATTCATCTGTAAGACTTGATTATAAAATGTCATTGACATCAATCGGTCTAAATGCCTTCAATGAAATGCTTAAGCATGTTTGCAATTTCAATTCAAACCCATGAGAAAAGATCAACCTAAGGTTGCTGTTATTAATACAGCTTAATGTTTACTTGCCATCTTTTGTTTGCAAAAAAAAATAATTTTTTTATTGATTCTTACTTTAGTGCTGTCTTGTAATTCCTTTCAAGTTTTTTCTAGCTAGCGCATGACATCGTCTGTGATGTAGGGGATACTTGTAATATGTCAAATTCTCATATTACGAACGATTGTGTATATGTAAGGATTAGAGGAGGGCCTGGAGGTGTACCAAACCAATTCAAAGTGGCATGATATGAACACTTGTTTACATGTTTTTTTCCGCCTCAACCAACAACCTGCCTACGCGCAACAGGACCTCCTGGATGCACCTCCGCTCAAAACACTGACACCTAATATAATATGTAATCGTCAGAAATAGAAACCTGTATGATGTAAGGGTGACCATGACCATTTTTTGGTTCGGAATGCTAGACTTATCATCGCCACATCGTCTCAAAGATTAAAATTAACAAACAACCTAAGAGACCACCTCAGGTATTCAAAGCTCCAATATGCCTCAAAATCAGAAAGCTGGAGATCCCTGATGTGTGACAAATCCTTATTGACACAGTGGATGAACGCCACGATACCATCACACTGGACAAACAGGACGCACAACAGCGTGGACCACATTTCATAAAATGGTGTATAGCACAGCCGCTGAACGCTTCGGACCCTCTACCAGGAAACACAGTGATGGGTTTGATGATCCAAATGCTACTTGCGCAAAAACGTTGGGCGTACTCGGCCCTCCATCTTTGACCCCATATCAACAGTAAAGACATCTGCACTGAGGAACATCCGCAGCAAGATCCAGATGCAACTGCGCAAGATGCAAGACTCATGGCTGAGTGCTAAAGCTGATGAGATTCAGGGCTTTGCAGACAACAAAGACATGAAAAACTTCTACAGTGGCCCGAGAGAGATCTAAGGAGTTAACAACTCAGGCTCTTACCCTCTCATTAGTGTAGACGGTTCGACATTCATCACAGACGAGGAGAAAATCTTGGAAATATAGGTGGAACACTTGGATAGTGTGCTAAATATGCCTTCCATCATAAATGTTGGGGCCATTATAAGACTCTCCCAGGACCAGGACACAACGATCAAGTCGTGAACGCTGTCCCTACTTTGGTCGAGACACAGACAGCATTCCGCCAAATGTCCAATGGCAAAGTACCTGGCTCCATTATGCTTCCTGCTGAGATGTACAAAGACGGTGCACTAGCGCTGACGGATAAGCTGTTGCATCTATTCCAGATCAACTGGCAGAAAGAAATTGTACCACAAGGCCTCAAAGATGCCTAAATTGCTAACAGTACAGACACAAAGGAAACCGCCAGGCCTTCGACAATGACAACGGAATTTTACTTTTGTACATCGAAGGCAAGATATTGTCCGGAGCTCTTCTAAACAATGTTAATGCAAATCTTGAGCAGGGTCTCCTTCCCGAATTTCAAAGCGGTTTCCGAAAAGATGGCGATATGTTGGTTGCTGCCAGGCATCTCCAAAATAAATGCCAGGAGCAAAATACGGACCTATATTAAAATGTATGCCCAGACAAGTTCACCAAAACATTATTTGTCAGCTGCATAATGGCATGATGGCCCGAGTGCAGGACTACCGTCTGTCATCTCGAGCAATCCCTGTCACAAACAATTTGAAGCAGGGCTGTGTCTTGGTTTACCACACTCTTCAGTACTAATATTCTGCAATGCTGTCTAATGCGTTCAAGGACTCCACTATGTGCGTGCCAATCCGTTTCCGCTATGATGGATCAGTCTTCAACCTTAGGACGCTTGAAGCTTAAAACAAGGTGAAACATAACTCCATCAACGAGCTTCCATTTGCGGACGATTTCACCCTCAATGCTGATCCTGGAGCCGCCATGCAACAAAGCATTGATATCTTCTCTAGGACCAGCAACACTTTTAGCCTAAGAATAAACATAAAGAAGACTGAAGTGATATAGCAGCCAGCTCCAAGTAGGCCCGATGCTAAATGTATCATCATCATCAGCGGACAGCGTCTTAACATGGAGGATAAATTTACTTACTTGGCCAGCACTCTCTCAAGAACTGTCTTCCTGGATGACGAAATTTATGCCAGACTCGCAAAAGCTAGTGCAATATTTGATAGACTCTAAAGCACTGTAAGAGATAGTAGATTTATCAGACGAGAAACGAATATCGAGGTTTATTGCGCAGCACTCCTATTGACATTGCTACACGGATGTGAAACGGGGACAATCTACCCGCGTCAGGCCAAGAAACTAAAGCACTTTCACACAACCTGCTCACGAAACTCCTCGCCATCTGGTTGCAATACAAAGTGCCTTACACGGAGGTGCTCGCTCGAGCGAATGTGCCTAGCATCTTTACCACCCTGATGCAGTCTTATCTCCGTTGAGCGGGACACGTAGCCCGTATAGAAGACAACCGGCTACCTAAACATCTATTCTACGGTGTACTCACGCTAGGCAAGCGTTCCCAATGTGGTGAAAGAAAGCTTGACAAGGACAGATTTAAAGTAGCACTAAAAGTCTTTAGCGTCAACCCAATTGAATGAGTGCTTACACACAGGGGAGAGCCAGGTGGAGATACTCTATCAGACGGGGGCTCAATCTCACGAAGCCAGTAGGATAACACTAACGAATCTGTTCCTAATTATAGACTATTTATATTCAGATAGACTAAGTTAATTTTAAAATGATACATCTTTCAGCCAAATAAAACCAAAAAAAAAAAATTTATATATATGATGTATCTGGAGCCACTCGTAGATTTAGGGCTTTTGCTATCACTTGAGGTCAATAATTATATTCCTTTTTTTAAAGTTAAACCCTGTTTGCTGTTGGTAAAGTTTAAAAAAACAGGCCTAGGCTACCCCTCCCTCCACAAAATAAACATTCCAGCTAACACGTATCTAGCCCCGCAGAAGCCAGGTGGCTTAATCAGAGCAAAACGCTCAATAAACACTGACTTCACCTCTGACAACTCCGTGAGCAGTTGCATTCGGAACAGTGATAAATGCTTCACAATGCCTCGATGTAACACAGTTCAACATTAACAATCATTTCTTCCATGAACACTATTTACTTGAAAGCAACTTGATAATGCCGCCGTGGACTCGACATTAATGGAGAGTTTCAAGGCCGCCCTTGCACCAGCTTGGAGCCGGTTAGGATTGCCGACAAAAAAGTTAATTTTTGAACTTTTTTTGTGACAACATAAAGACATCCGATGCTAAACTCTAACTTTCCTCCACCCAATGTCTCTAAACAGCCCTCACTCCCCAACAACCCCCTCCCAAAAAAGAAAACAAGCATACAAAAATGATTTAAATAAAGTATTTATACTTTTGAAATAAACAAGTTCTCAAGTCAGATTTTTTATCATGGCAATATGTATCCAGGCCCGCGTTAAGTGGTGGATAGCAGGACAACTCTCCAGTCCTCGTGCATTGTAGGGGCTCCACGTGCTCTCCCCCGCCCCCCCCTCCGTACTTAGAACTGTTCTCATTGCTGTATGAATTTAGGGCCAGCTTTAAATGTAAAATAAGAAGGCGACCATCAAGACCTCATGCAAGTAGGGGCTCCACGTGCTCTCCCCCCGNATAGCAGGACAACTCTCCAGTCCTCGTGCATTGTAGGGGCTCCACGTGCTCTCCCCCGCCCCCCCCCCCGTACTTAGAACTGTTCTCATTGCTGTATGAATTTAGGGCCAGCTTTAAATATAAAATAAGAAGGCGACCATCAAGACCTCATGCATGTAGGGGCTCCACACCTAAACCCATGTGTTAATATATATTAACGTTTTTTTTTTCGTTTTTTTTCTATAGCTAGCTGCCTATAAATAGCCCTTATTTCACAGTGAAACACAAGGACCAATACCTGGCCTTTTAAATGGTCTTGATATGAGGTAAACACAGTAACTCTGCCAATTACTAGCTTTTAAATGGATTTAAAACACAATGACCGTAGATACAAGAGATTCAATGACCAATAACTGAACTATGACTAGACCTAAATTTACAGAAGCACAGTGAACGTAGATAGAATCTATTCAAGAACCTATTAATAGCCTTCAATGTTCAATACATCACAAAGACCTTAGATTTAAGATATTCAAAATCTTAAGGGACCCGGGTCCAAATAGCTTCTATGCTATTCGGATGCCATTTGTGGTAGTTTTTTTTTCTTTTTTTTTAAAGTTTAAACTGTAAAAGTAGTTTTACAAAATTATAGTCTATTGAATAATTTTTCATTTCATACCAAAATTTGTCTCGCAAACCCTTACACTATAATTTTTAAAGTGGTTGAATGAAACGAAACACGCACTTGTAATACCCGGGTCCGAATAGCTGCAACCTTAAAAAAAAAAAAACCTTTTGTTATAGATTAATCAGCTACAAGTTTCAGAAAAAAAACAGTTATTTATTTTAAAACGCATGTAAAAAAAAAAAAGAATTCATCATCGGCTAAACCTCGGAAAAACAGACACAGAAATGACGTCATCCTCGTCATCACATACATTTCAAATCATACCACTTTCTTAATCATAGTCACCTAAGATGATGACACACTCTTCATCACATACAATTACGATTATATCAAAATGTTATCACAGTCACGTAAGACTATATCAAAATAATCATCACAGTCACCTAAAATTATATCAAACTCTTTACCACAGTAACCTAAGATTATATTAAACTCTTTACCACAGACAGCTAAGATCATATCAAACTATTTATCATAGACACCTACGACTATATGATAATATTAAACATAAACACCTAAGACTATAACAAAATCCTTAACACAAACACCTAAGATCATATAAAACTCTTTATCACAGAGACCTTAGACAATATCAACATCTTTATCACAGACACCTAAGACTTTATCAAAATCATTAACACAGACATCTAAGACTATATCAAAATTGTTAACACAGACACCTAAGATTATACCAACATCTTTAACATAGAAACATACGGTCATCTAACCCTCTTTTTGTCACAGGCACAATCGATTATAATGCCTTTTTCATCATAGAGACGATGCATCATCCAACCCTCTTATTGAGATATATCAAAGACAGTCTCACAATATTCATCCCAGACACTAAGATCATCACACCCTCTTCATTGCACTCTCCTAAGATCATGACACCCTCTTCATTGCACTCTCCTAAAATCATTCCACCCTCTTCATTGCAGACTCGTAAGATCATTCCAATCTCTTCATTGCAGACTCCTAAGATAATCCCACCCTCTTCATTGCAGACTCCTAAGATCATTCCACCCTCTTCATTGCAGACTCCAAAGATCATGACACCCTCTTCATTGCAGACTCCTAAGATCATTCCACCCTCTTCATTGCACTCTCCTAAAATCATTCCACCCTCTTCATTGCAGACTCGTAAGATCATTCCAATCTCTTCATTGCAGACTCCTAAGATAATCCCACCCTCTTCATTGCAGACTCCTAAGATCATTCCACCCTCTTCATTGCAGACTCCAAAGATCATGACACCCTCTTCATTGCAGACTCCTAAGATCATTCCACCCTCTTCATTGCAGACTTCTAAGATAATCCCACCCTCTTCATTGCAGACTTCTAAGATATTCCAACCCTCTTCATTGCAGACTCCTAAGATAATCCCACTCTCTTCATTGCAGACTCCTAAGATAATCCCACCCTCTTCATTGCAGACTTATAAGATCATTCCACCCTCTTCATCAAATACACCTAAGAATACAAACCCTCTATACACAGACACATAAGATCATCTCATACTCTTCATCACAGACTACTAATATCATGTCACTATCTCCATTACAGAAACCTAAGATCATCCAATGTCTTCATCAAAAAGATTTAAGATCATCTTAAACTCTCTATCACAGACACCTAAGATCATTCACCCTCTTCATCACAAAGACGATCTCACACTGTTCATAGAAGACACTTTAGTTCATCTCAACGTCTTTATTACAGACACATGATCTCAACTCGACCAAAGCGAATTCTTTCTCTTACATATACTTGAGCCAGTTTCCTCCGTAAAGTACCTGGGTGTTACCATTCAAAGAGATGTCCGCTGGGATGAGCATATTAACAATGTATGTAACCAAGCAAACAAGACCCTAGGGTTCTTAAGGCGAAATCTAAAGATTGGCAACTCCTGTGTGAAAGAAAGAGCATATAAAGCCTTTATCCGTCCGATTTTAGATTATGCATCTTCAGTCTGGGACCCATTTACCCAGAAGAGCATTGACAGGTTGGAGGCGGTCCAGCGACGAGCAGCACGCTTTGTCCTAAACCGCTACAGGAATACCTCTAGTGTTGGCAGCATGCTAGAAACACTAGGCTGGTCACCATTGGAGAAACGACGACGACAATCCAGGCTCTCCATGATGTACAAGATAAATAATGGGCTGGTCCACTGTTCCAGTATTAAACAGAAACTCGTCCCTCTCCCCCATAGACAGCGACGAGGCCATGACAGGCTATTCAGGCTCCTACCAGCAAGAAGCCTGTATAGGAGCTGCTCATTCCTGCCCAAGACAATCAGGGACTGGAACAATCTTTCAAAAGGAACGGTTGAGGCGACAACACTAGACACATTTGTGTCTCCAGCCTTCAATGATTTCCTCATCAACACCAGGAACAGAAACATTGCAAATCCCATCTACACGCATAGGAGCCAAAATGATCAATAAATTGATCGTGGGCCTTTAAGATATAGAAGAAGAAGAAGAAATGCAAGCAAAAGATATACCAAACTGGTTATTCCCTAGTTTACTTGAATTTACCAGCGATGTCCCACAGTTGTTCAGAAATCTAATCATCACTATCAATAAGGAAGTTCATTGATGTCTGATGTCTGCATTGGAGAATTATCCAGGCCCCTTCTTAGGCATCTGCGTAGGTAACCGAACGTGAGGGGACCCCGTGAGGCGCCCTCGATCTCAGGTTTTTTTTTTAAACTGGCACTGCAGCCGTCTTTGTCACTCACATTACCTTCCTCATCCTGAAATGTATCATTCTGAGTTGAATTCGGAGGCAAGGGAAGGGAAGCATCAGGGGGGGGGGGAGTTTTGCGGGTGGCAGACAGGAAATCGGGGCCTTTGCCGTGGGGATAGGAAAGAGGAAATATTTATGAATGCAGAATGGAGCAGCCGCAGTGGTGGGTGGTGTTTTCTCCTCAGCTCGAGGGAGCTACACCCCTTTTCCCCCCTTCTGGGGCTTCCAACCTATGCTCCATGCTTAGGGCCCCCAAACTCCTATGAACTGCTCTGAACTATCTTAAATAACATATATTGAATTTAGTTTGTTTTCTATTCAATTATTGCCTTTTTTTAAAAATTTATTTATTTATAAGCTTACAATGAATATGTACATTTGACTAAAAAGTAATGTCAATTTATTTGGCTCAATAAATGAATCGAATCCTATCTCAGAAATATAGGGCTATCTAGTAAGTAATGGCAATTTTTATTTTTTTTCAATAAAGGAGTCCTATCTGATATAAGAAATAAGGGACTAACCAGTAAAGCATCTCCATTTATTTGGAGCAATAAAAGAATCGTATCTCATCTAAAAAATGTATGGCGAGCTAGTGAGTAATAGAAACTTAGTCAAAAATGAAGTCAGTAGACATAATAGGAAAGCGTAACTTAACAAAAATATTTTTAAAAAATATAAAAAATTACGAATTAATAGTAGTAAATTAAATGAAATGAACAGGAAAAATGGGGAGGAGGGTATATAAAGGGACGTAACTTTAATAATTGTTTTCAAGGAAAAATGAGGCACGTATGCGTTGCGTTTATTTCTTTCTCATTCTTAATTTGCTGTCTGAATATACAAATTATTTGAAAGAAAAAATTGCTTACCTTACTATACATAAATTGCATTTATAATAGCGAATGCTACCTAATTAAATTTTCTATTTTCATTTTGTGTGTTTGTGTGTGTGTGACCTTTACGAGTGTCATTAGAGCCAGCTAGACTCAGTGTTACCTTGACGTGTCTCATCAGAACCAGCTGGACTCAGTGTGACCTTAACGTGTTTGATTACGGCCAGCTAGACTAAAGGTGACTTTGACGTGTCTCATTAGAACCAACTAGACCCAGTATGACATGGACGTGTCCCATAAACTCCAGTTAGACCCCGTATGACACGAACGTGTCCCATTAACTCAAAATAGATCCAGTATGACATGGACGTGTCCAATTAACATCATTTAGACCCAGTATGACATGAACGTGTCACATTAGAACCAGCTAGACCCACTATTACATTAACGTCTCCAATTAACTCCAATTAGACCCAGTATGACATGGTCGTGTCCCAATAGCACCATTTAGATCCAGTATGACATGGTCGTGTCTCATTAACATCAATTAGACACAGTATGACATGGTCGTGTCCTATAAGCACCATTTAGATCCAGTATGACATGGTCGTGTCTCATTAACATCAATTAGACACAGTATGACATGGACGTGTCCCATTAACTCTAGTTAGACCCAGTATGACATGGTCGTGTCTCATTAACATCATTTAGACGCAGTATGGAATGTTCGTGTCCCATTAACACCAGTTAGACCCAGTATGACATGGTCGTGTCTCATTAACATCAATTAGACACAGTATGACATGGACGTGTCCCATTAACTCCAGTTAGACCCAGTATGACATGGTCGTGTCTCATTAACATCAATTAGACACAGTATGACATGGTCGTGTCCCATTAGCACCATTTAGATCCAGTATGACATGGTCGTGTCTCATTAACATCAATTAGACACAGCATTAAATGGACGTGTCCCATTAACACCAGTTAGACCCAGTATGACATGGTCGTGTCCCATTAACACCAGTTATACATTGTATGGCATGGTCGTTTCCCAATAATAAGAGTTAAACCCAGTATGGTATGCTTGTGTCCCATAAACTCCAGTTAGACCCATTGTGACATGTACGTGTCGCATTAACTCCAATTAGACCAAGTATGACATGGACGTGTCCCATTAACTCCGTTTAGACCCATTATGGTATGCTCGTGTCCCATTAACTCCAATTAGACCCAGTATGACATGGACGTGTCCCATTAACTCCAGTTAGACCCATTATGGTATGCTCGTGTCCCATTAACTCCAGTTAGATCCAATATGACATGGACGTATCCCAATAACTCCAGTTACATCCAGTTTGACATGGTCGTGTCCCATTAACTCCAATTAGATCCAGCATGACAAGGACTTATACCATAAACTACTGTTACATCCAGGTGACATGGACGTCTCCCATTAACACCAGTTAGACCCAGTATGGCATGGTAGTTAATTTCACCTTTAACTAAGACTTCGTTTCAGTCTATACTATATGTATATAGATAGGTGTTATGTCTGTGTGGTAATTTGGCTTTAATAACGAATAGACAGAGTGCCAAGAGGAGATCTCATACGAGAGATACTCCTCACTAATAAGTCATAAGTCAGATCACTACAATGGCATGGTCGTTTCCCATTAACGCCAGTTAAATCCAGTATGTCATGGACGTGTCCCATTAACACCAGTTAGACCCAGTTAGGCATGGTCGTGTTACATTAACACCAGTTAGACCCAGTTAGGCATGGTCGTGTTACATTAACACCAGTTAGACCCAGTTAGGCATGGTCGTGATACATTAACACCAGTTAGACCCAGTATGTCATGGTCGTGTCCCATGAACACCAGTTAGACCCTGTATGACATTTTCGTGTCCCAATATCACCAGTTAGACCCAGTATGGCATGGTCGTGTCACATACACCAGTTAGACACAGTATGGCATGGACGTGTTCCATTAACACCAGTTAGACTAATTATGACAACAAAGTGTTTCAATATCCTCGAGGCCGGTGAATATAACGTCAAAAGTTACCAGACAATTCAGTTTGTTTAAGATGCTTTAACACCCTAGCCTTGCTTAGTGTATTATCAACTTGAAAGATGCACTGAGTTGTGTTAAGACGGCATAAGCTGACACTAAAATATTATCTTTAGCGAAATCCCAGGACGTGTGATTTGGTAGTGAGAAAATCCCTCCAATGGCTCACTGGGAAAGGAAGACGTATGAGGGAAAGTTTTTAAAATAATCAAGAATGTTTTAAACATTCATAATTTTTGGAGTAATAACTATTGATTTTTTAAAAATTACTACGTATTTTATAGGTTAGACAATGTTGATGAATACATGAATAATACTTGAAATTTAATTTTGTAGAATTTAAATGAAAAAGAACAACAAATCTACGATTTCTTTTTTTATATTTAAATTATTGTTTATTTCTTTAAACTATTGAATCAATTTGACGGATTCGCTACATAGCATTTAATTCATTTCAATGAGTAATACATTTTTTTTATTGTGAAATATTTTAACGAAAACCTTTTTAAAAGTAGAAAAACATGTCAAGGGACACATGATATGGAATCTGGACATCCTTACTAAAGAGACATTCACATACCGGAAATAAACAGTAGGCTCTATAGGCTTTTTATATATTTTTTTTTAGAATCCTTAATTTTCATGCAATTTTTTATTATTAGACACACATCACTTTTTCTTATACTTAGTGACTAAACTTTAAAAATATGTCTTGGTGCATAATTTTATGTACTACATTAATATTTAATAACTATATGTTTATTTTTTTATTTCTAATTGAATCATTTACAGTTGTATGTAAATACTTAAATGTACTTTAATAATATTTTGATTTAAATAATTTTTGTTGTTTGTAAAACATTTCTTGTACTTAAAATTATTGATGGAAATCAGTTTTGCTGTATGCAACCAGACTTGACGAACTGCTCCATCATCTCACGTGACACCTCTGGCTTGTCACGTGGGGCTTCATGACCCGCGCCACGAATGACCACGCGACAGAACTGACCAGTCTGGGTGTAGTGGCCTTTTGGTTTATCTTTTAGCCCCCAGACGGTTCGTGTCGAATTGTTATATGTTGTCTGTGATTTCCATTTAATGGAAATCAGGCCGGCCTCAATCATGATTGAGTTGATGTGTCCATCCAGGTCACCATTGTATATCAAGACTTTGTAATTGTCCATCAGTGTGGCCAGCTTGGACGTTGTGCTCACCATAAGATCTTGACTAATACTTGAGTAGACGTCACGGCTATATACGTTGTAAGTTAAATTACCCATATGGACCGCGTCACGTACGATGTCGGTATTCATTAAATGTTCTATTTCGAAATACGGAGGCGTCTCTAGAGTTAAATAGTTTCCCTTTGCGTGTCGAAGTATTCCAACATCTGGGGAAAGTTTTTTAAACAAATCGTGTGTGTACATGTTCGAATAGTTTCCTAGCTTTACGAATTCATCAAATTTGGTCCTAAAGTCGTCTGCTTGTTTTGGGCTGATGACGCCAAGCGCTTCGTAGAGCTTTGCAGCTTCCCTGCATTGCGTTTGTACATCAAATAAAGGTGCACCTAAATAAATTCCTTTTAAAGGGACGGCTGTCCGGTTGGCGACTATTTTTGTATGTAAATGATGGGCAAAGTGTGGCACAAATTTCCCAGCGTAGTCCTCCCCTCCAATATACAGATCTACTTCCATGTACTCAGGAAACATATGATAAAATTGAATCAGAAACGAGTAAAGATCTTCGGAATAGCTATCTGGTGTGAATTTGTAACCGTTGCCTTTATCAGTGTGACTGTATCCAACTCCTAAAATCGAGTCGATGTACAGCATGTTGAAATTTTGTGTCCAAGAGTTGTTCATTTGTTCCAAGACTAGCTGCTTGTTACGGTGCAACTTATATCTAATAGGTCCATTCTCATAAAGTAGACCAAACAGTGATGAGAGGCCCGAGGGTCCGTTTAACCAGATCACTAATGGGGATTTTGGGTCTGAGTTTTCGGCCGGAAATAACCAGAAAAATAAATTTTTTCCGTATCGCCCGTCTACTGTAATGAGGCCAGCGTGACTTCTTGGGATGAAGCCATCAATGACCAGACTTAGGTTTCTCGCTTTAAGCAACTCTCCGCTGTACACCAAAGGCGTCAAATGTAAGGGTTTGTCTCCTGCTAAAGAAGCAACTTTGTTGTTTCCAATGGACGTCGCTAGCACCAGAGTTACCACTAAGACGAGTGTCTTAATATCCATTTTTCCTGCAAATATCAAATTTATGTTTAGTCCTAAACACATTCACATTGGTTAATCTAGATACGTTTACTAAGTAATACGTTTTTTCTACATGAACACATTTTCTCAGAACATTTGCAGCCTCCCTCTTGGCGCCAAGATCTAACTTGATAATAATAGTATATGAATATGATAACTACAGAAGTAAACTGATTATCTGACGTCATTTTTGCCTGTGAAATCACGTGACCCTGGATACATTACCCATCAAGGTAATGTTGTGTTATTTAACGTTTTAAAATCTACAAAATTTAAAAAAAAAACAATACAGGTCATTTCCTTTAATGACAAATATCGGCACACTTTACGTGTTGTTCTTGTTTACTAGTTTTTTCATCATCACTTTTCCAATTGAATTAGAACACAATTGGCTACAGGTATCATAAACTATAATCTGAGTTTTTTTTTTTTTAAATGGCATGTCAATTCCTACACAGATTTCAAACGTTGACTAAATATAATATAGTTATATTTCATATTTTTACGAAGTTTCACCTCTCTAGAATGTTGCTCTGTCGATGGAGGGGAAGTCTACATCGGAAAAAAATGTATCTACGTATAATCGTGTAAACTAACTCAATTTAAATTCATTTAAAGTAAAAACAAAAACAAAAAAACATGCATTTAAATTCATGTAACTAAATTAGAGTCATTTTAATGTATAATGTCAAACTAATGATAATGTAAGGTCATGTAAACTAACTAATGATTTATGTACATTAATGTTAACTAACTAATGATATTTTAATTTTAAGTAAACTAACAAATAGTCATTTAAACTTGTTTAAACTAATAGATAATCCTTGAAATTCTGGAAAGCAAATTAAGTATTATATTCATTTAACAATAAGATTATTGTTTAAAAATTGCATGCATTCGTAATTAATCAAGTATCTTACTATACTCAATTTTTACGTTATCGACCACCAGTAGACTGGTTAAAACATGAGCTTGTTGAATACATTCATTGGAATCAAGTGTACTCACCAAACTGATGTCGTGTCTGAGACGAACGTTTCTGAGAGTTCTACTGTCTCTGTCAGAGGACGAGCTTGGTGACTCTTTTGGCTTTAGAAGAGACTCGTGAACTATATGTTGTCGTGTGATGTCTTATATGTCAGGCTTTAGAATCACTGTACACAGGTTGTATACATGGTGCAGTTAAATGAAATGAAATAAATGTGCCATTAATTGGGATTGAGACATACCACGCTGTACAGTTCAAAACAGTAAATCATAAATGCATTCATTAAATAAAAAGTATGTAATATTGCAAGCAGAGACCATTATTTTGAGCGACGTGTCCCTTAAAGAGCAAACCCACAATCAGCGAGATGGATTTGCGTCCAGTTGCGTGAATTAACACAGACGGTCAGCGATAATGAAACACAGTCGGTTCTGGTAGTACGCCATGTTAAGCCAGACCAGGTGGTTAGCTCAGAATAGTTTTTACTTGACATTTAAATGACCTATTTAATTGGTCTAATGTTGTGAGATTAGTTGATACTTGACATGTAAAGGACTGACAGAGACTGACACACTCTGCTAATTTGATATGATGTTGACGTTAGGAGTAGTGAACTCAGAGCTGAGAGTTTAGAACAGAGAGTGAGAAACTAGAAGAAAAGTTAAGAGAGTCAGGAACTAGGAGTTTAGATTAGAGAGTCAGGAACTAGGAGTTTAGATTAGAGAGTCAGGAACTAGGAGTTTAGATTAGAGAGTCAGGAACTGAGGAGATTAGATTAGAGAGTCAGGAACTAGGAGTTTAGATTAGAGAGTCAGGAACTAGGAGTTTAGATTAGAGAGTCAGGAACTAGGCGTTTAGATAAGAGAGTCAGGAACTAGGAGTTTAGATTAGAGAGTCAGGAACTGAGGAGATTAGACCGGAGACTCATGAATTAGGAGTTTAGAGAGTCAGGAACTTAGAGTTTTGAAGCGGCTAAAAAAAAATTACGATTGAAAAGAAAGAATCAGAAGCTGAGAAATTAGACATTATTAGCCAGGATCTGAAAGTTGAGAATAAAGAGCCCGGAGCTGATACATTTCTTTTTTAACGCTTTATACTATATAGTAAAAAAAAATATTGCCCTCAAAAAAAGAAATTTGACGCAACATTTTAACGTGTGAACTGAAAAAAAACATTCGACCGAATTTCCTTTCGGTCTAATTTCTATTGATCAATTTTCTGTCGACGGAATTTCTTTCAAATTTCCGGATACAAATACAATTCTTCCCACTACAAATAAATCTTTCAAACACATTTTAAAATAAAAATACATGAAGAGATAAAAATATATTTGATCAGGCCGGTTTACAATGATTTATTTACAGACATCATAAGGATGATCAAGGAAAAATCGGACCTTCTCTGGAATATTTCTTTCTAACACAAAAGCTGAAGATTAGAAGAAAAAAGAAATGGGTTTTAGAAATACAAATGTGGTGTATTATGTGAATGTTAAAAATTCAAACTTACCTATTAAATTAGCTTAAGTAAGGGACAATCGATAAAAGACGTCACGCAAATTCGAGGGAGATTTTTTCACGCCCGCAAGCTTTATTTTCAATGGCCAGAGATTTTAAACAAAAATAACTAATTTTAGCACACATCGTCATAAATGCTTTGAACTCGCCCCCCCCCCCACACACACACAACTCCCCCATCTCCCCACCCACCTTTAAAAAGACAAAAACAAACGCGTGACGTCATTTAATGATGGTCACCATGTTAAATTGACCTACTTATAATAAAGAATTTACTTGTTAAGGTTTTAAGTTTACTCGATGGAGTTGATGATAACTATGCCACCAATTCTGTATCACAATTTTTTAAAAAAAATAATTATTTGGCGGACCTGTGAATACAGTTTTCACTGAACCAGTGGCCAGTGCCAGATGTATTTATCAGGTGTATTTTTTTCTAAGACCATTACTCTGTCATACAATTACGTCATTATATGCAATAGTCGAATGCGTCGCAACTCATTGCCGTCTGTTGAAAAGTCAATATCCTTTATACTTGGTTCTTACCAAGGTTCGTTAGCTTTTTTTGGTCTAAGGATTATTTTATTAATTACACAAACCATTGATTCTTAGAATAAAGTATTTTTATTAACCAATGAACTACATTGTCGATTTCTGTCATTACTCAATCACAGCAGTACTACACAATAACATTTCATTTCACCCTTAAGCAAAATACGTTTAAAAAATAAGGAAAAACAAAAGAATTTTAATAGTAAAATCTACCCAAATTCTCTCCAAACAACTCTCAATTATAAAATAAATACTAGTTCTTAATAATCGCTTCATTAAACCTCATTGTGCGTAAACAAGTAAACTAAGACTCTTTGACCTCTGCCTCTCATTAGAACCTAATTATTCCAAATAACACCCTATCGCAGCTAAGCGTGAACTGACAGTGTTAGTTCGGAGTGTAAAAGATCATTGCGATACAACATTTTCTTTTCTTCAAAATATCAGTGACGTGTTGGTCTTGCTTGCGTCCCTTCACAACACAAAAAAAAAACAAACAACAAACAAACAAACAAACAAACAAAAAAAATAAAAAAAATAAATAAAAAAATAACTTATTTGCCCTTAGCGTTAGTCTTTTGACTAGATGGCTGCACAAAACTGGTCCAATCACTTTTGTATTCTATTTACTTGAAGGCTCCATAATACTGGTCGACTCATAGTGGTAGTCTTTTGACTAGATGGCTTCACAAATATATTCCACTCATAATGGTAGTCTATTGACTACATGGCTTCATAAACCTATTCCACAATAGTGGTTATCTGTTGAATAGATTGTCCCATTAAAACTGTTTCACTCATAGTAGTAGTGTATTAACTAAATTGGTCTGCTCATAGTGGCAGTCTATTGATTAGATGGCTCCATAAAATGGATCCACTCAAAGTAAAAGAAATTGTGTCCTCATCCCCTTTCTTTCTTGAATTAGAAATGAATATGTCACCAACTCCTAGATCAAGTTGTATAATTCCTGTCCTTTATACTTACATAATCTAAAATTAGTTAAGCACTGCTTTAAAAAAATAGCATACCAGAAACTTTATAGCTACAAATATGTGTATCTATCTTTACATAATACTGTATACCATTATATAACCTTTTGTCTTACCATCGGTAAATGGTTGCCAGAAACCTTTATAACTCTTTATCATATGTTCTAGTGAGTGATGAGTCACATCTTTATAACTCTTTATCATATGTTCTAGTGAGTGATGAGTCACATCTGTATAACTCTTTATCATGTGTTCTAGTGAGTGATGAGTCACATCTGTATAACTCTTTATCATATGATCTAGTGAGTGATGAGTCACATCTGTATAACTCTTTATCAAATTTTCTAGTGAGTGATGAGTCACATCTGTATAACTCTTTATCATATGACCGAGTGAGTGATGAGTCACATCTTTATAACGCTTTGTCATATTAGCAAGCGGTTGTGAGTCCCAAGACAAGAGCCATATGTTACAGATTTGAAAGACTGTAGTAGGACGTATGTGACTTCAAGTACCTAGGAGCAATGGTCTCGGAAGAAGGCTTCCAAGCCCGAATTGATGTCCAGGATTGCCCAGACTACAGCAGCACTAAAGAGGCTTAAGAAGATATGGTGGAATGAAAAAAATACAGCTCCCAGCACCAAATTCAGGCTGATGCGCCAATTAGTCCTCTCCATTTTCTTGTATGCCTGCGAGCCCTGGACATTAACAGCTGTAACATATGGCTCTTGTCTTGGGACTCACAACCGCCTGCTAATATGACAAAGTGTTATAAAGATGTGATTCATCACTCACTCGGTCATATGATAAAGAGTTATACAGATGTGACTCATCACTCACTAGAACATTTGATAAAGAGTTATACAGATGTGACTCATCACTCACTAGAACATTTGATAAAGAGTTATACAGATGTGACTCATCACTCACTTAAAAGAAAAACAATGGCGATGGAGATGGGATGTTTCAGACGCTTTCTTTAAACCTGCTATAGAGACCATAGATTTAACGAACAAGTGAAAGAAGGATTTGAATTCGTCAAGCTATTGGGCAGGATAATTATGACCTCCTAGTGAGTGTACAAAAAAGTGCCAACTGGAATAGTATGGCCACGTGACAAGGAAACAAGGGCTCGCCAAATAAAATCATGCAGGGGGGACAACGAGAGAAGTGATACGACGAGGAAGACAGAGAAAAGAAATAAATTGGAAGATCATATCAAAAAGTGGACGGGGCTAAAACTAGGCGAAGCTGTGCGGATTGCAGAAAATTGAGAGGAATGGAAGAGGATGGTTTTCATGTCATCTGTTGCGCCCTAACGACTAAGGGACATTTTGATGATAATGATGAGTAGGACGCCCATTTGTTTACGATCATACAATAGTAAAACAACTAAGAAAAAAAGGACAATCCATCAGATTTTTTTTTTTGTGAACAACCTAAAATCGTGTTTAACTAATCCCTCCCACCCCTTAAAAAAAAAAAATAATTAATTAAAATCCCCCAAACCAGATACCATTAAGATGTTAGGAATACATCCATTTTTATCTAAACTTTACCGACTGTCCGTCATGGGCGCAAGATTGGCGGGTTTTAAATGGGTGCAGCTTAATCCCATATGGCTATCATAGCTAAATCGCTATGACAAATCATCAGCCTACTCACCTTGTGAAACACGTCTTGTCTTGACAGCCGCACACCTATCAATGACCGTCAACGTGGACGTGTAGACAATCCACGTTGACAATTGATATTGGAAATTCCCGTTCGTCTGTCCGCCTGTGGCAATGCTTTACGTGGCAGAAATCTACCAATGGATCAACTTGGTTTGCAAACAATCATTTTGGAATACGTGACAGACATCTAGAAATATATTTAAAAAACGAAGTGGCTATTCAGACCGGGTCCGAGAAGTTAGAGGTTGGGATAAAAAATTTTAAAAAAATATTATTGTAGGGTTTTTAAGACAAAATTTGGTATCAAATGAAAGATAATTGAATGGACTATATGTTTCTAAACTTATTTATTCAGTCTAACTAAAATAAACTACCGCAAATGACATCCGAGTAGCATTGAGTCTAAAGGGACCCGGGTCCGAATATCAGCGATGCGTTTTCGGTTCCATTTACAAACCCTACAATAATTTTTAAATATTTTTCAATAAACCCAAACTCTAACTTCTCGGACCCGTGTCCAAATAGCTGCAGCCTTTAAAAAAACAACAAAAAACACACAAAAACCAACAACTAAGCAACACATAAATGTCTTCATTAAAGTACATGTACAGTACAGACGGTCTTTTCAAATGTACTTGCAAGTGTGTACAGTCTAATCAGGGCCGGCACTAGGATGATGCGTGGCCGTTGATGCTATTTATACATGTGTATACCCCAGACAATAGTATATGTTTGAACATCCGTGGACAGACATACTGTACTTGGTATTAGTCGTAACAAATGGCAACTTCATACATTTATTCATTTCATTTTTTTATTTCCCTACATTGTGCACGGATACCATTTGGCAACATGCCAAACAAGAGGGATAATTTTTGCATATTTTAATCAAATATTTTTTTTTCAAGTAGTGGCCACCCATTAAATTGTTTTATTTTTAAGTGTTTGACATCTTTAAATTTACTTTGTGTTCGAAGCGAACTTGCCGAGATCAAATTTGTGACGTGTTCTTTACATACTTGTTCAGCACTGATAAGTTAAGTTTACACAATTAATATTTCACTCTCCAATATGCATTTATGCATTAAAACAGAATATTGTGATATAAAATTCAATTTTGAATATATATAAATACATTTGTTTGAATGGGACACATGCAGATATAATATTTAGTTGAATTTTAATGGTATGTTGCCATTGGTCATCATAGCGCAATAGAGGTAAGATTTTTGAGGATATCCCCAAAGGGCAATGTAATTTTTGCATTTCGATTTCATATTAATAAGGAACTTTATACATAATCTAGTTATTTTACTACATTATATTATGTATAGTTTTAAAGGAAACTTATTATAAATATAATGATTCAAAACAGTTAAAAGATGAAATTTAATTCAATACAGGATTGGCAGAGTACTCAAAGAACAGTCAACTTTTTTCAGACGAAGAGGACAAATTTAACAACGTCAGTGATGTCTCAACTGTCTCTAATAGCTCTGATTCAGATGCATATGGTGAGCATAGTCAGTATAAATAGTGTAATTATAATACAAGTATGATTTTGGCATTTTGAAAAAAATGTAAATGATTTAGCAATACATTGTATACATAGTTCATAAGATATCATATATATATTTTTTAGAAACATAATTTCATGTTTTATTTCTATAACCGGTATATAATATTTCAGATGAAAATCATGATGAAGCGCAGCACGGACACAAGCTTCAGTCGGCAGATCCATGGACATAATTTGAAAGCAGAACAATGAAGGCCATGAAATAACAACCATCATTCCAAAATTCCTTGTATATTAATAAGACACGAACAAATTGTGTCAATAGAACAATATGAGTTAGCTTTAATAATAATTGTACATTATACAGAATTAAACGTTTCGGCACATGCCTTCATCAGTACAAACAAACACAACACATNCATCATTTCCAAATTCCTTGGCAAGGAAAGGGAGCTTAAGACACCTGGTACGCCAACAGAATAATTCAAAAAGTTTTTAGATCTAGAGATTCTAGAAAAAATCGTGGAGGAGTCAAACAGAAACAGTTTTCAAAGTGACATTAATCGTCCACTAAACATTACGAAGGATGAGCGTCAGGAATTTTTTGGAATTGTGTTCTATATGATTCTTTGTTAAGCTGTCACGAGCCCGTCTGTACTGGGGCACTAAAATAAGTATACCTCATAGAATGGATACCATATGTTAAAAAGTTTTGCGAAGATTAAAAAAAAAATCATTTTGCAAACAATGAAGAAGCCAATAGAGATACATTTCACAAAATAATAATTGTTCTCAACGCATTTAAGGTCAAAGCCCAACACCTTCCCCAAATGAAAAATCAAAACTTCATCTTTCTCCTATCGTAATAGTTCAATCTCCCTTGCTTAATCCAGTTGATCGGCGTATTTATAGTCTTTCTTAGTGACTTTTCCAGAAAAAGGATTAGGCATGGTAACGATCAATCTCTTTCACTATAAAGAATTTCATTTCTACAGACTACAGACTGTATTTATTACCAATTAAAGACAATGTAGACAATTTGTAATTAAGTTACATCCCGTCGCGTTGCCATACTTGGGGTCACTAGGAGTTCATGCACATGTTTTACTGTGTAAACATGGGTGCCTAGCGTTACTTTTTTGTTGTTGTTGTTTTCTTGCAAGTTGTGTAGGAATGAAATACATTGACCAAATGCTGACCATGAACAGGTCCCAATATTGTCTCTCCCTAAAACCCCAAAATTATCCCAAATATATAAATGGGACTAATGTCCCTTTCGTAACACGTCTTGTACGTCAATTCACTTAGGCGACAAATTATGGCTTAGTGATAAGGAACTGGAGAGTTTTATACGTCAGGGAAAAAATACTTTGTTTCATTTAAATGGGATTACGTAGATTCATATAAGTTTATTTAAATAGCATGTTTTTTGTTGTGTCAGAAACATTTTTTCTGAACAACCAGTATATTGCCACCATGCATATAACCACAATTCATTCTATCGTAATAGTTCAATCTCCCTTGCTTAATCCAGTTGATCGGCGTATTTATAGTCTTTCTTAGTGACTTTTCCAGAAAAAGGATTAGGCATGGTAACGATCAATCTCTTTCACTATAAAGAATTTAATTTCTACAGACTACAGACTGTATTTATTACCAATTAAAGACAATGTAGACAATTTGCAATTAAGTTACATCCCGTCGCGTAGCCATACTTGGGGTCACTAGGAGCTCATGCACATGTTTTACTGTGTAAACAATGGTGCCTAGCGTTACTTTTTTGTTGTTGTTGTATTCTTGCAAGTTGTGTAGGAATGAAATACATTGACCAAATGCTGACCATGAACAGGTCCCAATATTGTCTCTCCCTTAAACCCAAAAATTATCCCAAATATATAAATGGGACTATTGTCTCTTTCGTAACACGTCTTGTACGTCAATTCACTTAGGCGACAAATTATGGCTTAGTGATAAGGAACTGGAGAGTTTTATACGTCAGGGAAAAAAATACCTTGTTTCATTTAAATGGGATTACGTAGATTCATATAAGTTTATTTAAATAGCATGTTTTTTGTTGTGTCAGAAACATTTTTTCTGAACAACCAGTATATTGCCACCATGCATATAACCACAATTCATCTGGCCATTCTGCATCTTGTCATCTTGCAACTGGCCACCCTGCATCTGACAACCCTGCATCTGGACGCCCTTCATCTGGCCATTCAGCATTGTGCCATCTTGCATCTGGCCACCCTGATTCTAGCCCCCATACATCTAGCCACTCTGCATCTGACCACCTTGCATCCGGACACACTTCATCTGACCACGTTCCATCTGGCCCTCCTGAATCTAGTCACCCGCATCTGACCACCTTCCATCTGGACGTCCTGAATCTAGACACCCGGCATCCGACCACCCTGCATCTGCCCTCATCAGGACACTCTGCATCTGGACACTTACTACTTTGTATAGCCCATGCCATTGTCCTCCGAGCCTTAAAGCCAATAATTGATAATTACTTGTTTATCCAGTTGTTTGCGATCCGCTGTAAGTTATGGCTTCTGCAATTTGTCAATCCCATGGCAGATAAAAGATAATTGATAATAGCTTAGAATAAAGATCATATCCAAATCAATGTTTTGTAGTCGCTCTATTGAATTCTTGTCACTAATGAAAATTTGTTGCTCGGCTCGGTGGTACTTATTGAGGGCGGAAATGGCGACCAGACAAATAGTGCCGGAGCTATTCTTCCGTCGAGCATGTCCCATGACAGCCGGGTGACTAGTAGGTGATATTATTCCGTCAGGCATGTCCCATGACAGCGGGTGACTAGTAGGTGATATTATTCCGTCAGGCATGTCCCATGACAGCGGGTGACTAGTAGGTGATATTATTCCGTCAGGCATGTCCCATGACAGCGGGTGACTAGTAGGTGATATTATTCCGTCAGGCATGTCCCATGACAGCGGGTGACTAGTAGGTGATATTATTCCGTCAGGCATGTCCCATGACAGCCGGGTGACTAGTAGGTGATATTATTCCGTCAGGCATGTCCCATGACAGCCGGGTGACTAGTAGGTGATATTATTCCGTCAGGCATGTCCCATGACAGCCGGGTGACTAGTAGGTGATATTATTCCGCCAGACATGTCCCATGACAGCCGGGTGACTAGTAGGTGATATTATTCCGTCAGGCATGTCCCATGACAGCCGGGTGACTAGCAGGTGATATTATTCCACCAGACATGTCACGGAACAAGAGGTCACCGGCAAAGTTCTTTCACTTCATATGACATTCTAGTATAGTGTACTGTCTGCCGGCAATAAAAATAATAAGGGTATTTCTAATAATAATTGTATGCAGATGAAATAAATGAAACTGGTTGTTATTTATGTCGACGTGTAAAGATGGGAGGCATAGAATTAAGACTACCACGTGAAGTGGGATGAACAAAAAAGGGTTGGCCCGGGAAGAGAGTGGGAGGGGGGGGTTGATCTTAGTAAATGATCTACTGCAGAGATTCCTCGCCTTTTTTGTAGCGCTTCTGTCCAACTCAATTTTAAGCATTTCTCAAACCCCAAAACATTACCAATTAATTATGTTTTAATAGAATTTAATAAAAAAGGAAATTTTAGTTATCATAGTGTTATTTCTTTTATAAAATTCCTATTGCAAAGTTGAAAAAAACAATGCAAATAATATTGAATACAAAAATTAGCACACAAATTTTGACTGCAGCTAATCGAAATAGATAAAACTGATTTATTTTTGTTTAAAGACAGTAACAACTAGCAAAGGCAGCAAATGCATTTTCTGAGTCATCCGTTCCTTTTTGAGTGCTTTCTCCTATGTCAAGAACCACTGTTCTAAAAAAAAAAAGTTTTTAAACCATTTGAATTAATTCGATACCTATGGTAGGTGATTTTGTTCAGGATTTGCAAAATACAGATATAGATATAGCCCGCTAAACATTGGCGACAGCAATGCGTGAACTTCCCATTTAGTAAAGTTACTTGACAAAACATGAACTCAAGTAACGCACATTTAAGAATCCCAATATTTGTTACACCTCTTCCCCCATGATACGTCACTGCACACTTTTTATTTCACACCCATGAACTATATTAATATTTTCATGTCCCATCCACTTTTAAACCGAATATTTTTACACAATGCTTTAACTTGGGACGCTTTCATTTCCGAAAAGAAAATATTACGCACCATACGCTATTGCGTTATAAAAATAAATATTTATATCATTTAGTGTAGATTTTTGGAATTATATTTTGCACGCTAATGAACTCATTATTTAACCACACTCAGGCGTATCTATATATAGCCTGCGTGGTGGTGGTGTTTGACCTTTGCTGGCATGGGCGAATTATATATATATATATATATATATATATATATATTCACACAGTATCAGACTCAGCTGAATACTCGTACACGGGTAAGAAAACAGAAAGGGCCCCGTGTTTAAATTCCCACTTCCTTATGTAGTACACAAATGATGTCCACGTCATGAACTGTTAACAAGTCCCCCCGAGTGAGAGGCATCCTAGCTCAATGACTTGAAAAATGGATAAAATATCGTGTCACAGGAGCGTGTTTTCTCCTCCCCCCCATAAATGGCTCCATGGAAACATAGGCAGCACCATGCAAACATAGTGGCACTCTGCAAACACAGGTGGCACTCTGCAAACACAGGTTGCACCCTGCAAACACAGGTGGTACCCTGCAAACATAATAGGCACCCTGGAAACACAGGTGACACCCTGCAAACATAGGTGGCACCTGCAAACTTATGTGGCACCCTGCAAACTTATGTGGCACCTTGCAATCACAGGTGGCACCTTGTAATCACAGGTGGCACCTTGCAAACACAGCCAAAAATTTATTATTTTTTTTTTTAAAATGCAGTTTACTGAAAGTGACACATTGCAACATGTTGAGACCCGCTGGTCCTCACCTTTGTGAGACCCGCTGGCTCCATTCTCTCCATCGCTTCCCCACGCGTTCATCGCTATCCCACGCGATGTGACACAATTAGGCTGGACCTTCAAATAATAAAAGTAGATTCAAATAACAATGTAAATCAGCCTGGTAACCTTGACCGGGACCCAGCTTAAAACAATGCACTCATCCTGCTCAAGCGTTACAACGCGGAGTTGTCAAGCTGAGTACCCAAGCGACTCATGTGAGTCATGGGAACGCGACTTTTGAATGCCACGCCTAAATGCAGGACAAGCACGCCAAATTTAGAGTATATATTGAAAGCCCTAATCATGTATCGCCCTCTCTCACCTGAAGTATGTCGGTAGAGCCTGGCTGGCATAATTAGCTGATGAGGTGTGTTTATCCTGATTGTGTTGGGCTAGTATTGTAAACCTTCATATTCATGTGTACTGGTATGTAGAATTGTAGTTGTAATGTTATTAAGAAAATGTTTGAACTATAGTTACATTTATGATTGATTATTAATAATGTGATGTGATTTTAATTGTTTACCTATGTCTTAGGCATTGTATTTTGTTATTCTCATTTCTAGCCAGTAAGTAACACTTGGCCAGTAAATAATATTTGACCAGAAAGTATTAGTAGAGTAAACATCATTTGGTCAGAGAGTAATTGTAGAGAAAGTAATATTTGGATCATTAATTGATAGTTGAACTAGTGAGTAATCGTTCAGTACGAACTGTAACGTAATTAATAGGTGAGCTAGCACAGTTAGTGGAGTCAACAATTTGGGTCAGAGCAACGCTGATATCCTATTAAAGGAATCGGGGGTAGATTAGTTCTACTTCTACTAGAATAGCTGACAAACCCACCAGAAACTGTGTGTATGGTGAGAGTCTACGCCCACGTCTCAGTGCGAGTTTACCAGAGACCTGTTACATCGTAGTGCCTGTGACCTGAGACAAGTGACGCACCCAAGCCGCTGTGACCCCAGCAGAGGGTTGCGATGTGTGTGTGCGTGTTGGACTTGCCTATAGGACCATATCGCCAGTCGAGCATACTATCTAATAATTTTGGATAGTATCTTGTTATCCTGTATGTGTGTATAGTACATGTAATGTGTATGCTGATGGTTTTGTTTTATATTTAAATATTCATTTGTGGGCTGAACCACTCTTGTTTTATTGATATAGTTTAAGTATTACTTGAAGTGTAAGTGAGAGCTACTGACAGTTTCATTGAATGATTGAGTGAGTGTGGCGTAGGATTAGTGTAGAATACTTCATCAGGAAATTAATCATACCCGAGACATAGCCATAGTGACACTACTAATCCAACGTATAGGAAGGGAGCTTTGTTTTTTTAAAACATAAGCATATAATAGTATTCGTATTTAAAGTTTTAACATTTAAGTGAAATAACTATCATTTGGGGGCTCTTTAATTCGTGTACGGTAAAACCCCCGAAAAAAACCACATAGTTTCAACACCACAAATACTTTAAAAAATGCACTTCATTTTTATCACATTTACATTTATTCGATATCAATTGAATAAAATCACTGTCATTTTTTGTAAAAATTCGAATTTCTTTAAATGTATTTGTTTTTTAGCTTTATATACATACCTTAGTTCATTATCTATTATATATAAATATATATATGTACATATGTATAATTATAATTTTTTTTTTAATTTTTGAAGACTTTTCTTTTGTTTCTATTTTAACATTTACTTAAGTCAACTAAATTTTTCACATTTCGTTCAATAAACATCTGAAATATTTTGTATTTAAATCTTTTAATTATTTTAAAAAAAGTTAAGTTAACTTTTAATAGATTTTAAAAAAAAACATGTATACATACAATTGGTTTGGTATTGAATAATTATTACACGGATGTTTCTAATGTTGAATGTAAGCAGCATTATATTATTATTAGTATTATTTAATTGTATTTATATAGTGCCACACCTTAGTCTAGGGCTAGGCTCGTCGCGCTTACCATACAAATAAGAAGACGAAAAAAAGAGGGAGTTGACAATAAAACCTGACAGTTATTTTTCATTAAAAAATACTATTTGTAAAAAGATTGACTTCGCCTATCCATATACTAACTACTGCTGTCTAGCCATGGACGACACACCGCAGCATGGAGCGTTGTTTCTCAATCGTAAGAAAAAGGTGAGAATGAGTCGGAATAGTAGAAGTTGAAAAGATGTGACTTGCAATTTTAAAGGGTCGGTGGTCGGTACCGTTACTTTGCGAATGTGAAATAGGAGAGAATTCCATTGTTTGTGCAACAGAAAGAGAAATACTTTTCAGTGTATGGTTTAGTGCGTGTCTTGGCAACGTAAAAAAATATGCGTTGCTGATGAGGAAGAAGCTGTCGAAGAGATGAATAGACAGAAAGAAGTTCAGAAAGATAGGAAGAACAGGAACAAGAGGAATAGTTGTTACTTAGAACCGACAGCTAGTAATCATTGCAACCCTGTATAGGGAGCTAATGATTTGAGTGAAATAGTGGAGTGACGTAATCACATTTCTTTGCATGTAGAGCTAAACTAATCAGCTGAGTTTTGAAATGTGTGCAGTTTTTCTAGGACGTGTTTTGGTAAACCTGACAGAAGAGGATGATGTGATAACATATGGGTATACCTGTGGGATGAGTGATGTGGCAAGATGTCGGTAAATCTGTATAGTAGGTGATGAGGTTGTATTTGGGTAACTTCTATGGTAGATGCCCCGATGTAGCGGATATGCCAACATGTGTTTACACTTTAAATGAGGTGATTTTGTTAGTAGACTGTCCTGAATGGGTTTTGAATAAGTTGTTTAACATCTTTTCCTACTATCATCGTCATGCATGAACGTTGAAGAAAGGTGTATGAAAATTGTGTTAATAAACCATTTTAAGCAGTTGTTGATGGACTTTTGCATTACATATGTTGTGCGTACAATTGTTAGTCTGAGGATTTTGGAGGTATATTTAACATATTGTTTTGGGTACCTCGTTAAAGAAGTGGTTGTTTAATGTTTGTTTCACATCTGCAGCAGAGAGGCTTGTTATGGAATGCTTCTAATGTAATCTACTTAAAATCTGCTGTGAGTACCCTTGTCAAAGGTTTATTAATCCAAAATGGTAAAGGAGAAATAGTCACAGACAAAAAAAAAACCTTTAAAATTCACAAATTTTACTACAACTAAACTATCGAAAATAAAGTGACAGGAATAACGTCAATGAAAAGAAGTCACCAAAAATAACATTCCAGAATTAGTTGTAATTTTATTTATAAGTCCACATTTTTAAAATAGCTTAAATATGTGTAGATAATATTTAGAGAGGGCTCATTTACCAGCACGGTTTATTTCTCACTTAGAATTAAATGTGTGTGTGCTATTAGTGTTATTTAAACATATAATAAATACACATTACTCTAATATTTATTCGTAATCAGTTATGTTGTTATAGATGAAGCCAAATCACAAATATTACATCTTTATATATAGAAATGAATGTTTATATGTATGTCATGTATGCGTTCCTATACCATTCATTCGCTTGCGATAAAAGTTTGGTAAGTTTTGTGTGTACGCCCGAAAATGTTTCTGAATTAGTACAAGCCCTTTACAATACTCTGTTTTGGGCTTAAGGCCCTACATTTTTTCTTTCTTTTAGACGCTATATACACATAATTTTAAACAAAGCTATTTCATGGGTGTACAGAATTGAATGAAATACAATAAGCGACATTTGTGTTTGTTTATGACATAATTAGTCATTTTCTTAATTGATACGACTAATTTACAATATGCCTTTTGAGTACGTGTCTCTAAATTGTTTTCTTTTCTTATATAAGCCATGTGCATGTAATTTTAAAAAGAGTTACCTTTCTTCTTAGACCATCTGTCTGTCATTCTGAGACTGTCTTTCTGACGGTGTCTGTTTCTGTCTGACTTGTTCAGGCTGTCACACTGACGATGTTCGTCTGACGCTGATTGACTGTTTGAAACGGTCTGTCTGGCTCTGTTTCACGGATTAACAATGTCTTTCTTTCTGACACTGCCTTTCTGTCTGACACTGTCTGACTGTCTGTTTAATATTGTCTTTAGTCTTACGCTGTAGGTGTGAACATTTATGTTTGTCTGAAAATTTCTGTCTGACAAATTAAAAAGAGCTTTTATAACTACTTACATTCAACCCAAGTTTGATAGCCACACAAATCATCTTAAATTTATGTTACAAGGAAAAAATTAAATGACAAAAAGCCTCCCTTTAGACTAGTGACCCCATACAATGTTAGCCAATCACAATAAATAAGATAACCATATAAGAATAATCATTAGGAGAACCAATGACCCTCAAACTGTACAATGTAAACAAGTACAAGGCAACTATTTAGAAGATACACAACAAGACAACTTATTATGTGAACAAAAAAGAAGAAGACCCAACACAATTATCACTAGTTAAAAATATTTTAATTTTAGAACAAGAGTACCCATTACCATCATACATCAAGAAACAGATACAATTATTTTAAACAAAAATGTTGTTTTTTTGGTGTTTTTTAACTACACCCTTTATCTTTAGCGACCCCAAGCGATTAAAACCACTCTTAACATAACCCAAATAGAATACAAATTACGTTATTGAGAATTTATATAGAAAAAAAATATTCCTACCAAAAAAAAAAAAATCATTTACGAATTCATATTAAAAAATTTAAGGAAACAAGAAGAAGAATAAGATACTTACAACAAAACAATAAATATCTACTAAATTCTAAATTAGCATTAAATGATCCTGACCTAAGGCTTTCCTTAATTGCAAGAGTCGTACATTATATTTAGATGGTTGGGAAATACTACTTTACTTTTGTAATTCTACTTTAGTCCTGAACGTTTGATACAATAAAATTGAACATCTTTGATCATTTTAAAAATATTTGATAACAAACATATCCTTTATGATGACCTATGACATTTTAATACTATCTTAAAATAACTAGAATAAATGACCCGATGTTATCGGGATAAATAATGGTAGATCCTTTGAGATAATTTCTAACTGCTATTTCAAAAAAAAACATCACAATTTATGATTTTAAAAAATGTAATGATATTTACGTTTCTAGCATCATTAGCTTTTGAAAAGTATTTATCTGCTATATGTTATAGGCCTACCCTACTCCCTTTCACGCTCTTTAAAAATTACGTTTTTCTCCCTCTAAACAGGACTTTAAATTAATTACACAGTCTTAGTTATCACAAATTGTATCACTTTTGTCACTAAAGAAGTTAATTGAGGGACAATTACTACGTTAAGAAAATACTTTAGATTTACCCCTTTTTCTGCCCCTGAATCACAACTTTTTTCTCTAAAAAATGTTTAAAAAACTTACCTTTAAATTTACACCAAAAACATTTGATTTAAAATTGTTTTATGTAATTGGAATGCGATATAAATTGGTATCTTTAAACACATTTTTCGCCATTTAAAAAATATATATATACTATCAGAAAATCGTAAAACAAAGAATTCTTTTATCTAAAAAAGTATCACGAAGAAGTTATTTACGTTTATAACAGATTTGAGTGTTTTTTTTCTTCAAAAATTTAAATGGTTCATCACATAAAATACACATCTCTTTAGTTTTTGCAAAGTAAAGACAAAAATATATTTTAAGTTTTGAAAGTAAATATTAACCCATCTCTATTTTTCATAATTAATTTTTCAAGTGTGTAAAATGAATGGGTTTTGATATTCATGGGTGTACTTATATAAAGCTACCAAAGATTTTTTAACGCCATTGATTTTCTTAATTGGTATACATATGTATATTTGTAGAAAGAGAATGTCACCTCTCTTTTTTCACATATGTAATAACATAGTAGTTAACTATGTTGTCATCCACGTAAAAATGTATACACCTTTTTCCTACCTCCGACATGTATATGCCCAAGAGAACTAATTATTTATCAAAATCATTACTTTATTTTGAGACGTATCTTGTGCTACCTTGGGCAAAATGAACATACTAATATTTGAAAAAAGAGAACGTAACATCTCTTTTTCACAAATGTAATACGATAGGAGTTAGCTATATTGTCATCCACGTAAAAATGTGCACATCTTATTTCTTAACTCCGAAATGTATTTACCCGAGAAAATAAATTATTTATGTATCAAAATAATTCCTTTATTTTGAGACGTATCTTGTTCTGCCTGGAGCAAAATTAACATACACAAGTTTGAAAAAAAGAGAAATTAATATATCTTTTTTCTCAAATATAATAAAATCGGATTTAAATATATTTTCATCCACGTGAAAATGTACACATCTTATTTCCTACCTACGACATGTACTTACCTAAGAAAATTAATTATTTATCAAAACCATTCCTTTATTTTAGACGTATCTTGTTCTGCCTTGGGCAAAGTGACAAAACCCTCCCCACCCACATTTAAATAAATTTAGAAAATCTTCCACCAGATTGTAGTCTCTTCCATACCCAAAGTAAACTATTTTGCTCTTCATATGGTTCGTTCTTATTTGTATGAGTTATAAGTGGATTAGTGAATTCTATTTAGCTATGGAGTTGCGCTGCACTGATTGACTTAAACCGCATTTTCTTACTATAATTATATTTAACGTTTAATTTTTATTATTAACAAAATTTAATACATGTATATTTTTATGCTATTCAATTTAAAGAAACCGAAGAATTTGTTGCGAAATAGGCGATTCGCTCTATTACGTAATAAGCGTGATTATTTAGAACAAATTAATTTTAGTTTTAAATCGCATTATTAAAAACGCACTAAAAGACCCACTAAAAACGACTGGTGCTTGGATTTTCCCGATACATCTGATTACAGTGTAAATCTTTGCTCATGCTTTTTTTTCATAACTTTCAAACACATATAAGATGCTTAAAATTGTTCCTTAGTTGAGACTTTAAATGTTTTTGTAATTAATAATAATATAACTGTAAATTTTAATAAAATAAAAGTGGAAAAAAAATATTTTTGCGCATGTAAATTTATTTGATTTCCGTAAAATAATAAAAAAAATAACTATAGTTATTTTTAGGAATTCGAACGTACTTAAATATTATCTCCCTTTTCGCGTTTGTCACTCTAGCTCATTCTTATAAATATATATAAAATAAAAATTAAAAAATCCATGTCTTCTGTTTTATTCTTCCCCTTAAATAATATGTGTTCGGGTGTGGCAAGACATAACTATGGTTCATAAACATTTAGCAAGGAATGTTAAGAATTTGAAGATGTACCTGTTTTAATGTACTGATTACCTAATAATTTACGTATTAATTTTTGGGCCTATTATTTTACACAATTCACAAAATTATTTTGAATCAAACAAAATTTGTCTTATTAAATTTTTTTTTTCTTTCCAAATAAAATAACGCTTTTAAAGACAATCCGTTGACAACTACCAAATGATGTGGATGAAGTGTAGTCACCTTGCATTGGCAGTAAGAAACTATGGACATCTTCCGTATGATGTGAAACAAGTGTGGTCAACTAGTACTTGCAAAAATAAGCTTTGGATATCTATCGTGTTATGTGCATCATGTGTAGTCACCTAGTATTGGCACTAAGAAACTACCTTATCTATATTAATCAACATACAAATATGAATTGGAAAGTGGCACAAACAACAAAATAAAAATAAAAACAGATACACATCAAGTACAAATGCACAAAAAAGATTTTTTTTTTTAAAAAACCTATTAATCGAACTTTGGCAAATTGTCAGAATGGCGTCTGAGAATGTCAAGACCAATAGACTGAGAACAGCTTCTAAAATCTTTGCATACTGCATCTTTTGAAAAACTTTCTTAAATGTTCTTTATATACATTATCCTGTTCTGATTAGATGATTAAATTTACTATTATCCATATTCTTTAATTTCTGCATATGTGTGTCAATTTTTTTTAAAATCATGCTTTTATTATGATAGTGTTTGTATATATACCTTTTGATTTATTTGTTGTTCAATTTATATTTTAAAAAAAAAAAAATATTGAAATTTTAAACATTTGCAATATCTTCAAATTCATTAATTGCATTTTTTGGGATGCATTCAATAACGAAATTTCTTGTGTAAAACGTCTAAGAAATTTACTAAAAAATCGTTCATAACATAATAGGAGCCAAAATGATCAGCAAATTGATCGTAGGCACTTCCGATATATATGAAGAAGAACCTTACTTGTCATAAGAAATCAATTTTGAATTATTCCGTTTTGTAAATTCCACCTTTTTAATAGATAAGGCAACAAGTGTTGTATGTCTTCAGCTTAATAAATGGGAACATTATTATTTATAAACTATGTTAATCTAAATAGGAACAGTGGCGGTACATTTTTTATTTTATTTTGACAAAAAGATGACTAATTCGAAAAAGTCTATACTGTCAAGTTTACATTCCTTTTTTAAATTGGATTTATAAAAATATGTGTCTAATAATAAGTATAGTTAAAAAAAAATAGTATATTGTTAAAACATTCTTCTCAGATTTATCAAATGATAATATATTGATAATTAAAATATACATTTAAAAAAAAAGATATGTAAATTACCTCAACATTTCAAGATGTTTAATTTTTTTTTTAAAATTACACTTCATGTTTTTCCAAATCGTTTCATGAGTACGTTCACGTCATTAAAACATATCAATCAACATACATTTGGCGAACGTAATTAAATTCAAAACCTTTTTTAGTTGTTACTGGCGACGTTGATATGTAAGAACCGGACTGACGTATGGGACATAGGCCCTTGCCTTAGGAGAGAACGTAAAACGACAGATTAGATATACTTTGCTTCAATGTGATTATGTTGTAGATGAATGTGAAATCTAAACGATTGAAAAGATATGATTTACTTGACTTTGATTATGTACTAGATGAATGTGTAATATAAAAGAATACAAAGAATACATTTTTATTAAATAACGTTAATGATCACGAATACGAATACATGTCTGATTACTAGGGACTAGAGAAGTAATTATTATTTCTCATGAGAGTATCTTTTTTCTCTGCACTGTCGAACTAGAGAAAGCTCTTTCGTCGTGCAAGAAATGGGTAAAGCTAACTTATTTTAATATTTATATAAATATATTATTATTTTTTTTTTTAATTTTAATGAGGACTAAAATTATTATTATTATGATACATATTGAATTTTAAAAAAAATATATTTTTAAATCTAATTATTAAGTGTAAACAAAGAATAATGATCACGTAATCCATTTTTGTTTCTGTTCTCACATTTCGTAACTAACTTGTTCTTCAATGAAAAATCATTGTAAAATCCAAAATGAGTTTTGAAAACACATCAATTTAAATGAGGTGAATCGCCAATTGATCCTTCTCTTGACTGGGAGACAGATGAATATGAAACAAAATCAGATGAAGACGTGGTTATTTCTTGACCTACCCAAGTACGTTTTGAAACAAAGCAAGTCTAGGTATCCACACAGTTAAACCAATTCATTTTAACATTTCCAAATAATCTAACATACAAAATATATTATGCGATTCAATGATAGGTTCCTATTTATAGTCTTACACATTTTCAATGATGCTGTCACTTTCCAATTGTGTTTTGGATTTTTCAAATAAATAAAACTTGTTTGCTGACATAATCAGCTGAGGAAACCGCTGATGTCATTAAAGAAAATCTCGTAAATTGAAGCCATGTCGATTAACATATGCACAAACTTTAGAGTCTTGTCATATAAAGACTTGACGTTATTTAGAGTCGTATCATTAAATGAATGACCACACATAGGAGTCATGCCATTTAAAAAAACGTGCGTTGTTAGGGTCACCCACATTAGAGTAATGTTATTATTAAATCCACACCCATTAGAGTCATGTCGTTTATCGAAGGCACAAGCATTGTAGCGATCTTGAGAGTTAGGGATCGGCATAATCAACTGTGGGTTAACGATTAAAGGAGCGCCAACCAGGAAAAACACAAGAGGGGATGAAAGGTTATGGGCACAATTTTGCGGGTCCGATGACGTTACATACCTATTGCCCATAAAACATTAATAGGTGTCGCCGTCTCTTTTGGTTTAAAGGCATATTTTATATCAGGTATTGATAATTTTTTTATACTTTTTAAAAATAACATTTCAACTTCCCTGACGCGGCTAATCTAATGCGGATCATTAGCTGCTCACCTGTCAAAAAAAAAGTCTCGTTGGTTGCTCCTCTGATGGCTGTCAAAAAACGAGGATTGTGGGTTGCTCATCTGATGGCTGTCAAAAACAAGGCTCGTTGGATGGTAATCTAATGGCTTTCTAATACACGATTTCTGGATTGCTCATCTAACGACTGTCAAAATTAAGGATCATTACTTGCTCGTCTGAGGGCTGTAAAAAAATGGTCTCGTTGGTTGCTCATCTGATGGTTGTCAAAAACAAAGATCTTTTGTTGCTCGTCTGATGGCTGACAGAAACAAGATTGGTTGATTGTTCATCTGATGAGCATTGGAACAAAATAAATCTCCATTGCTGTTCAGGTCAATTCTCTAGCTGCCTCACTATTAATGTTATTTTTTCGGGATGGACAAGTCAAGGGACGGGGGTGTGAGGTCAAGGTTACTAGATGCTTACATCTTTGAGACAGAGGGGATTGTCTACAAATACATTAAAACAAAGAAAAAGGGACCAACTCCGGTATATCTCTCTACGCACTTACAGAGGCGTGGCTAGGGTTTTTCGCGCCACAGGACAAGAATCTATCTTTCGCAACCCTTCCCCTCCCCCCCTTTTTTTTCCATTGAATTTTTTTTTATTTAAACCCATTAAATATATTAAAAATCCATTTTCCCTTAAGCTTGTGTAGCGGCCTAGGAAAGCTGACCCCTGAGCCACGCATTTGGCTAATGGCACGGTCAATCCAAAAGTGACCCCCCCCCCTTTTCTTTCCATACCATAAAGCTATTATCTTAAACAAAAACTGTTTGAGGATTATGCATACAAAAATTTTTTTTTGTCAAATTATCAAATCTTGAAAAGTATCAATAATGGACAGCAATACGATATGCCGACGGAGCGCACTACGAATTTGATTCCATCAAAAATATTAACCTCATGCAAGCGATCATATATTTTGATCAGTTTTGTGAAATAATTAACTTAAGAAATTTAAATATTCAAGCAAATATTGAACGTCATCTACAACTTTAAAAAAAAAAAAAAAAAAAAAAAAAAAAATAAAAAAGATTAAAATAAAAAAAAAAAAAAAAAAAAAAAAAAAATTACAAGGTTTTAGATTCAAATACGTTGGCATTGCTAATCAGAGACTTAATAACTGTTGTTTAAACTACATTTTTATGATGGTAAGCTAGTCCGTTCTCATGCAGCTTTTTCTTAGGCAGGCTTATCTTAGAAAGGCCGTTCTGTTCTTTAAGCAGACTTTTCTGGGTCAGGCTATTATGAGGCAGGCTGTTCTGAGCCAGGGTTTTTTGAGCCAGATTTGTTATTTATTTTCTGAGTCTTTCTTTGTAAATACATTCTAAAAGTTGCATTCGAACATGTAATAGACAATGAATGCTCATATGTATTTACTTTACTCACCTAAACAGACATGGTCCTGGACTAAGTTCAATTTAAAACTCGAAGAGCTCGTCGGCTTTGTTCCATTGAAACAATAACAATTAAATCGTCCGACTGTACTTAATTAGTCTACTGTCTACTAAATATCTTTAAAAATTCAATTTAGATTATCTACCTCACCAGAGTAGTTCTCAATCTTTGGCATTATTTGTTTCTTTTCCTGGTTGACCTTAAAACAAAGCTACTTTAAAGGTCCTTAAACTAATTTTTAAAGGCATTTATTAATTTAGTTAAATTCTCGACTTTTTAATTCGGTTCAGTGGCCTCGAAAACATTTTGTTCTAAAATGAAGAACGAAATTATAAATGATAGACAAAACTCCAGAGATTTATTACTACAAATCAATGATATTTCTGCAATCAAGATTCTAGTAAAATCTAAGGCAGAAAACGACAGACTTGTTTAGTCTTCTTGAAAAAAATTGTTTACATAGAATGTGATTGAAGGGTGATATGCTGAAACGTTTTGATGGAATGTCATGGAAGTGAGATGTGCTGGAAAGGTTTCAATGATTACGTGCAGTTCAATGTTACACATGGATACAACACCGTTGAGAATAGATTTTTTAAAATAATGTTCGGTATAATCTAATATGACGGTTTGCTTGTCTGAAATTTGAGAATCAATAAGACACCGGTTATGAAAATTGGTATTGATTTAATTAGACTAGACTCAAGAGAAAAAAATTAAAAATAAATGTACGTCTGAGTTATTGATTTGTGTGTGTGAGTTATAAAAAACAAATCAGCACAGGGCGGCTATTGGCCTATTAAAGGGAGTGACTGCAATCAGGTTGGCACAACATAAAATGAGTAAAACAGAGTAGGGTTAAACCTGAACAAATAAACGCAACAAATCAGCGAACGTGTCGGCAGGAAGCCTTCGTCAACGAACAAAACAACACAAAAAAACGGAATAAAAATAAGAAATAGCACTTAGCTGGTAAGTAGTATCTGTGGGCATTTGACACTTCTATTGCTGCCCACAGACACTACTTACCAGCTAAGCTCTATTTCTTATTTTTATTTTTATACCGTTTTTTCTGTTGTTTTGTTCGCTGACGAAGACTTTCTGCCGACACTGTCCTATAATTGTTGACATAAAATGGGGTTTCGTAGGCCTTAAAGTGAGGACACCAATGGAACCAATAGACCAAAAGATATAGTATTATTAAAATAATTGTCCTTTTTTAACAGTGTGTCTTAAATTGCTTAAGTACTGCCAAAAACACATGCAATGTGGAGACACTGAGATAAAATAGGTTTTAAGGTGAACACAATAATTTGATACTACCTGAATATCGTTTTTCCTACATGAAGTGTCAAACATGCATTCTTCACGGTTCTTGCTTTTTCTATTTGAAGTGTCAGAAAAGCATGCTTGATGGCCCTTGATATTTTCTGTTTGAAAAAGCCGACGAACCAGATCCGGACCTCCCTACAAGTATCTGGACATCAGTGTCAATTATTTAAACGGCTATTAAACATTTGATGAGTTAAAAGTGGGTACATACATGTTATAAAAAGAATAAGTCTTCTTTATAATAAAAAAAATATAGTTTAAAATATTTATTTATTTTCTCCTCTTCTATTTTGCGCTACAAAAAATATATTTGCACTGTGCATAGGAATGTATAAATATTGTGTGCCAAAGAATAGTGTGCCAATATATCAACCAGTTTCATAGTAAGTCTTTTAAGGCCTTTAGTGCCAATATGACAAATAATTTCATAGTAAATCCTTCCAGGCCGTGTCATTTATTGTACAGTTAAGTCCTTTGACAACATAACAATCAAAGAGAGATAAGAATTGTATATTTACATCGTACAACTTTTGAAGTGGCCTCCCCTTAAATCGTTCTTTTTTAAGCGTGTCACATTATTATTTCCCTTTGTGTTTGAAGCAAACCTGTCCAACATGAACTTTGTGTAGCATGTCTTGATGTTTCTTCAGCACTGAAGGTATGTTCACATAATTTTATTTTACTATCCAATATGCATTTATGAAAAAAACTGAACAAGATTAGTGTTCTTTATAAACTTTACTGTCCTGACTGCTTCCCCCCTCTGATCAAAAACAATGCTCCTGGGTACCCATCAACATAAACTTATGTCACATATGTCCCCACTTTTAAAATTTTCAGATGTTTAATAGCAGGTTAAATATGTGTATTTATATAAAATGTAAGTACCCACTTTTAACTTGTCAGAGGTTTAATAAAATGAGTAAAACAGAGTAGCGTTCAACCTGAAAAAAAATAAACGCAACAAAACAGCGATCGTGTCGGGAGAAAGCCTTCGTCAGCGAACAAAAAAACAGAAAAAACGGTATAAAAATAAAAAAATAAGAAATGGCACTTAGCTGGTAAGTATTATCTGTGGGCAGCAATAGAAGCAATAGTCTATCTTGGGCAAAAACTAGTTAAAAACCCATCAGTCCTTCTTTTAACTTGTCTCTGACTGTGAACGGAAGTAGAAAAAACTAAGCAGCGAATAAGGTTTTGTCAAGTAATGAATGGTTAAAAAACATAACGCACTAATACTCGCCTCTATTTTAATTCGGCCAAAACATAACATCCACGTAATCGGCATTTGATCTTTTCAGGATGCACGTAAAATACGTAATTTTTTTCTTTAAAAAAAAGATCTCCGCGGGCCGCAGGCGGCCCGCGCGCCGTAGTTTGAAGACCCCTGTAGAATCTAAAACAATGATATGCCGACATCTTTACTGTCTCAACATCGGATGTGTTCTTTTCTGAGTTCTATGTACTTATCTTAGTGTCTCAACATGTGATGTGTTGTTTATGTGTTCTATGTACATATCTTAATGTCTCAACATCGGATGTGTCGTTTTTTGAGTTATATGTACTTAGCAGTTTTCTGTACTTATCTGAGTGTTTCAACATGGGATGTATTTTTTTGGACTTCTATGTACTTATCTTAGTCTTTCAAGATGAGGTATGTTGTTTACGCGTTCTCTGTACTTATCTTAGTATCTCAAAATTGGATGGGTTTTTAAAAAAAATCCTACACGTTTCCAATCGATTTTCAAACTTAATAGAATGGTCTATGTAGAGGCCGACCGAAAGTGATTTTCTGATTTCGGCCGAAGCCGAAAAAAAGCCGAAAGTTTAAAAATGAATTTCGGCCGAAACCGAAGCCGAAACCGACAATTAAATATTTAGATATTTTGAAATTTGTTCCCGCATACATTCAGCATACATGGAAAATGATGTGGGAAAGTATAAATATTTACATTCTTTTCTTTAAAAAATGAGATAATCGCGAATATTAATAAATAAACATCTAATATAGGTGTCTCAAATTCGCGGCCCGCGAGCCATTTTTGACCCGCAAGACGATATTTTGTGGCCCGCTACAGGAAAGAAAAGTTTAGTGTAAATGCGCCGGCCCGGTTACCCCATTCTCGTATCTATAACGTGACTCTCCGCGACGGTTTCAATCGAATCTCACCGATTAATCTAATTCTGATTTTTTAAAAAATGTTTCTATATATTTTTGTATGCCAGGTCTCTGGCAACAGTGAGTAGGTGGATGAAAGTGAATCCTAATTCTTGAGAACTCTTAATGATTTTATTGTTATTTATAAAGGTTGACCAGATTGTAACTGTTGTAATCGCTTTTTTTGTGGATTACTTGATGCGGCCCACTCTCATTCAGACACTACCTCCTGCGCCCCCCCCCCCCTCTCATGATTTTAGTTTTAAACCCTTGATCTAATGAATACTTTGGATTTTACAATTTTTAATATAAAAGTAATTTAAATTGCTTTACATTTTTTTTTAATTAGAAAATTGGAGGGGGGGGGGGTAATTAATGCAAAATATTATTTTTTTTTAAAACCGGTCTCTAAAAAATTTGGTTCTAAAAGATCGCTTAATTTGTTTTTAAAGATCGTTTATTTGGTTGTTATTGATCGGTTAGTTTGTTCTTAAAGATCGGTGAGTTTGTTCATAAAAATCGCTTAGATTTTTCTAAAATATCGCTTAGTTTAATCTTAAATATTGCTTAATTTGTTCTTAAAGATCGCTTAGTTTGTTGTTAAAGATCGCTTAGATTTTGTTAAAGATCGTTTAGTTTGCTGTTAAAGATCGTTTAGTTTGTTGTTAAAGATCGTTTAGTTTATAAAGATCGTTTAGTTTGTTGTAAAAGATCGTTTAGTTTGTTGTTAAAGTTCGTTTAGTTTGTTGTTAAAGATCGTTTAGTTTATAAAGATCGTTTAGTTTGTTGTAAAAGATCGTTTAGTTTGTTGTTAAAGATCGTTTAGTTTGTTGTTAAAGATCGTTTAGTTTATAAAGATCGTTTAGTTTGTTGTTAAAGATCGTTTAGTTTGTTGTTAAAGATCGTTTAGTTTATAAAGATCGTTTAGTTTGTTGTTAAAGATCGTTTAGTTTGTTGTTAAAGATCGTTTAGTTTATAAAGATCGTTTAGTTTGTTGTTAAAGATCGTTTAGTTTATAAAGATCGTTTAGTTTGTTGTAAAATATCGTTTAGTTTGTTGTTAAAGATCGTTTAATTTATAAAGATCGTTTAGTTTGTTGTAAAAGATCGTTTAGTTTGTTGTTAAAGATCGTTTAGTTTGTTGTTAAAGATCGTTTAGTTTATAAAGATTGTTTAGTTTGTTGTAAAAGATCGTTTAGTTTGTTGTTAAAGATCGTTTAGTTTGTTGTTAAAGATCGCTTAGTTTGTTATTAAAGATCATCCAGTTTTTGTTAATGATCGCTTTATTTTTTTTAAAGATCGGTTAGTTTGTTCATAAAGATCGCTTAGTTTGTTCTTAAAGATAATTGATTTTGTACCTTAAGATCGATTAGTTTGTTCTTTAAGATATTTTAGTTTGTTCCTACAGAACATTTAGTTCTGATGGCCGAAAGTCTAAGTCAATTTCGGCCGAAACCGAAGAAAAACCGAAAGTTAACTTTTCTCTTTCGGCCGAAAACGAAATTAAGCCGAAAGTTAACTTTTCAATTTCGGCCGAAACCGAAACTTGGCCGAAAGTGAAAAAATGGCCACTTTCGGCGCCGAAACCGAAGCCGAAGCCGAAATTCGGTCGGTCTCTAGGTCTATGTATATCAAAACATGTCAAATCTCATTAGCTGCTCTGTATTCAGGAATTTGGTCCATCTATTGTAGAGGCTCTCGAGCGTTTTCATGTGAAGACTACATTGATAATAAAGAAAAATGACCCCTATCATGACATATAGAAAAATAACTATTATGTCATATAAAATCTTGGAAAGTAAATAATAATCGTACAATAAATTTTGTCGGTATGATCTAATTAGTGATAGTTTTAATTGTATGCAGCGACACATTTAATGTTATAAGTGACATAGCGACTCAAAAATTAAAGAAACAAACTTAACAAATTCACACTTTTAATATTAACGTATATGCTTGTTTTTGCCTGTGTCCTCACATCAAGCCCTCACAACCCAATTTGAAGTCATCACATATGTGCTGGAAAACTTTCCTGTAGTAATTTGACTATCCCAAGATGTTCATATATCAAATTACTTTTACATTACCAAGTGTTGTGGTCCATTCACAAAATAAATTCAGTAAGAATTTTTTTTTTTTGTAATCTCATTCTCTACTGTTTTATTTAACACAAATCAATATAGTAAGGTTTTTTATCCAATTAACATTATATTTTTTTTTATTCAGCACAAACACCTCGTTATATTTTGTGGACAATATTTCAATACACATTTAATGCTAGAATTAATTACGTTTCAAGAATGCAAACTCATAAAGAATCGAGGTTTTTCTAAAGGTGGACTATCTAAAAAAGATTTAACCAGCATAGTAATCAGGTAGATTTCCATTACAGATATAAATGACCAACTACACAACGAACAGTAACACTTTTCATTAATAGACAAAGACATCTACAAAAATTCATCTCTTTTATATTTAATTAATGTTTGAACTTAAATATTTGAGATACATGTATCAAAAAAAAAAGTCGACTGTGGAAAGGTCAGTGTTTCTTAATTCATCTCGTCCATTGCCAACTCTGACCTTCATTACATACGCTTTATTTTACTGTGGACGTTTTCGTTCGCATTCAGGAAAATATAATTTAATTTCGGTGAACTGGTTAGGTCTCGTGATAGAAATATGTAGAATATTGATTTTATATAATTTATTTGTCTAAAGGTTCAAATGTTTGAGAAAAGTTTACAGATCACAATTATATCTTTACTTCCGTTATTGCCACAACAACCGCTTAGCCTCTTCCCCCGTATCTCAAAAAGTAGTTTTATTGTAAATAAATTAGACCTTCTCCGTTATAGCAGTCCATCAAAAATACAATAGCGAACGTCTATGGTAAAATACTCCATTATACAAACATTGATAACCTCTCTGGTAATCAGTCCCTCAAACAACCATGTATAACCACTCTATTATTAATAATAATACAGTTTATTTCAAAAACACGCTTCATCCCCAAAGGCTCAAAGTGCGGTACAAAGTCAACAAAAACAAATCTATAATTTACCACATTTAAAACAAACGCAACACTAAAAAAAAAAATACAAGCATACAATGTCAAAGTCTTTCTAGCCATTTAAACCCTAAGTAACACAGCCAATATGCATTAATCGGAAAATATGGTAAACAGTCATCCCAGAAGTGTTGGCGAAATAGATGTGTCTTTAAATCGGTTTTAAAGGACTCCAGTGTCTGGTTCTTTCTGAGATCGACAGGAAGGGCGTTCCAAATTGTTGGACCAGCAAATGCGAAAGGGCGCTTTCCGTAAGTCTCAAGGCAAACACGTGGTGTCGAGAGTTTGCCACTATCGGATGAGCGGAGCTCTCTAGTGGGTACATAAGGCGTCAGCAGCTCTTTCAGATAGGACGACGCCAGATCATGTAAGCAGCGGTAGCACAAAGTTGCGATTTTGTACTCTATGCGACCACGCACCGGCAGCCAGTGCAGCTCTCTCAGAAGTGTTTTTACATGGTCGAACGTGCGTTTGCGCAGAACAATGCGAAATGCATTATTCTGTGCTATTTGAATTTTATCCAGGAGCGTAGCTGGATGACCAACCATGAGAGCATTGCAATAGTCCATGCGTGATAGCACAAATGCAGACATCAGCCTCTTTGTTGCATCAATTGCTAGGAAGGGCCTGATGTGACTAATCCTGAGCAGCTCCAGAAAAATTGCATTGCATATTAAGGCAGTCCATCATACAAATATAAAACATTTTTAAATAGATGTCTATTTTGAAATGTCATCTTCTCATTAAAACTGCTTCTAAATAGCAATACATTACGCTCCAAAGAGCTAAGAAGAAATTATCATTATAATTCACCGGTTTTGATATATATTATTTGCATGGAGCATATGTTTGTTTTTCTTTGCATGAAACATATGTTTGTCTTTGTTTGTATGGAACATAGATTTATATTTGTTTGCATGGAACATAGGTTTGTCTTTGTTTACTTGAACATAGGTTTATCTCTGTTTATATGGAACATAGGTTTATCTTTGTTTATATGGAACATAGGTTTATCTTTGTTTATATGGAACATAGGTTTATCTTTGTTTACTTGAACATAGGTTTATCTTTGTTCACATGGAACATATGGTTATCTTTGTTTGCATGGAACATAGGTTTAACTTTGTGTCCATGGAACATATGTTTTAAAAAATACAATTTATGTTATTTATAATCTGACATATTCATTCTAGCTCACTATTTTAGTAGATACGAAATAAAGTAATACGTTTTGCAAATTAGAATTCAGAGGTGGCGCCTACTACGACATTGGAGAATTGCAGCAACCACAGATTCACACAACATCGATTAATATCATAAAAGGAAAATAGTGTTTCTTTCTTTATTAGATTTTTGCAAATATTATTCAATAATTGTTTACAATAAATCAATATTTTAGAAGTCATCGTCATATATACAACTTGTCATCGTCATATATACAACTTGTCATCGTCATATATACAAGTTAAAATTACTTGATCTTCAGACTCTTAAATTATATATTTTCCCTGTTTATGTGTGTTTTTCTTTTATTTGCACGAAACACTATTCAAATAATGCTTAAAAATTTTCTGTAACAGCAAGTCCTCTAATGTAAGTCAAAAATGTCTTATAGCAGCACAGCCACTAATATAATTCACACATGCCCTGTAGCAGAACAACCACTAATATAAGTCACACATGTCCCGTAGCAGAACCCCCCCCCCTTATACAAGTCACAAATGTCCTATAGCAGCACCCCCACTAATATTAGTCACAAACGTCCTATAGCAGCATCCCCCCACTAATATTAGTCACAAATGTCCTATAGCAGCACCCCCACTAATATTAGTCACAAACGTCCTATAGCAGCACCCCCACTAATATTAGTCACAAATGTCCTATAGCAGCACCCCCACTAATATTAGTCACAAATGTCCTATAGCAGCACCCCCACTAATATTAGTCACACACGTGCTATAGCAGCACCCCCCACTAATATTAGTCACAAACGTCCTATAGCAGCACCCCCCTCCATAGCAGCCCCCCCCACTAATATTAGTCACAAACGTCCTATAGCAGCACCCCCCACTAATATTAGTCACAACTGTCCTATAGCAGCACCCCCACTAATATTAGTCACAAACGTCCAATAGCAGCACCCCCCACTAATATTAGTCACAAACGTCCTATAGCAGCACCTACACTTATAAGTCACAAATACCCTGTAGCAGAGCCCCCCCACTATTATAAGTCACGGGCCGCCAGTGTTATTTTGCTGTTTTTCAACCCCACAAACAAATCTTTAAATCTGACATACGTTTATTGTCTTGTCTCTTGAGTCTAATCGCATTAAATTAACAGTTATTTTTTTTAATAACAAGTGTCGCATTGGTTCTCAAATTTGGGACAAGCATACCCGTCATATTAGAAAAAGTTAAAAATTGTAATACATTTCTTACCGTTTGGCGTCTTATGCAAAGTAGGTGCATGTTACTCGCGTGTTCCTCTAAACTTCCCTTAATTATCTAAACATTTCAAGCATATCTCATCTCTATGACTTTCCATTGAAACTTTGTTTAAGATGCCTATTTTTTTTAGATAGTCTTTAATTGTCTGCCTTTGTCTTCACACTGGGGCTTTTACTGTAGAAATATCATTTATTTGTGTTAATGAATCTCTTGACTTTGTCTATCAATGTTTTAGAGGCTATATTTGCAGGATGAAATAATGGAACGTTTCAATAATTTAATAAATCTGTTTCTGGACGTTTAAGTGGCTTTATTTTGAGGTCAGCCTAGAGAAATAAAAAATTATCTCCCGTTTTGAGAAGCTCTCTGTTGAGATAGGTAATGTAAATTGAAATTTTAACATACGTGGTAGAAAGTGGGCTATTTAATTGAAGTCACACGATCAACTGGTATCGCTTCAATCAGACAGAGCCGACACGCTTTTTGGTGTTTGAGTTTCAACTTAGTCAAGCAACATGACTGTTTTGGTGAGTAAAATAAATAGATATAAAAATGGAAATATGTTATGGTTTATAAGGTATGTTTTGGTAAGTAAAATAAATATATTTGATCAATTTAGTTTCTATTTTATGTTCGAATGCAATTTTTAGTAGGTATTTAGAAAGAACTTGTCAGAAAAGGAATAAAAAATCTAGCTCAAAATAGCTTGACTCAGAACTGCCTTGCTTAGAACAACCTGTCTCAGAAAGGCATGTCCCAAAAAAGCATACAAGGGAAAAGCCTGACTCAGAAAGGTCTGCTTCAAAACAGAACGACCTGCCTTAAAAAAAAAGCGTGCCCAAGAACCACCTGCATAAGAACAGTCTGCCTCAGAACAGCCTGTCACAGAATCGACTGAATCAGACTGGTCTAACCCCAAACAGCCTAGAACACAGTGTCTGAATCAGAACATTCTGCTTCAGGAAATTCCGTGACAGAATAGCCTATCTCAGAAAAACACAACACAGAGCATCCTGTCTAGAACCGCATGTCACAGAAAAAATGCCCCCAACACGGCTGCCTCAGAAAGTTTTTCCCTTAATGGCCTGTCTAATAATAGAATGCCTCAAAACGGCCTGCCACCGAAAGGCCTGCATCAGAACAGCCTGCATGACTTTCCTTATAATAGCATGCGACAAAAAGTTTTTGCTAAGAACGGAATGCCTCTGAACAGTATTCCACAGAACGGCCTGACTCAGAAAATAATGCTATAGAACAGCCGGCATTTGAACACTCTGCCTTATATGATCTTATCACAGAACAGCTTGCCTAAGAATATCTTTCCTCAGAAAAGCACACACTCAACGGCTGTCATCAGAACAACCTGCATCAGAACGGCATGACTCAGACCAGCCTGCCACAGAATAGACCGAAACAGAACAGCTGCCTCATAACAGACTATCACAAAATAGATTGCCTCAGAAGGGCCTGCATCATAACAACCTGCCTCAGGATGGCTAGCTTTAGATCAGTATGACATAGAACAGCCTGTATTAGAATATTCTAATCACGATCAACCTAGCTAAGAACAGATTGCTTTGCAACAACCCGCTTTACAACGCCATGCATAAGAAAGGTCTGACTCAGAATAGCCTTACTCAGAACAACATGCCTCAGAATGGTGTATCTCAGAAAAGCCTGCAACAGAAAAATATTTTTAAGAAAAGAATGTCACAAAACGACAGAAAATCCTACTTTTGAACGTTATATCCGCATCTATCCAAAAAAACACAAAAAAACCTGAGGGTACAAACGAATATTTCATCATCTTCAACATCTTGATCCAAGCTTCGATTCAAAGAATTACACAGTCCAGTATGCATACTGTTAACTTGGGTTGCAGCAAAATTGAGACGGCAAATGTGAACCTGCGTGGCAAATAAATTGAATGTGTAAAGTATACATTAAACATTGGTGGAATCCCAATTGAGAATGTGAAGTGTATGAAGAAGGTGTGGATAGGTGTCTTCCTACAGAACTCAACTTGTTACAGTTCAAAGTTCCACTAACAGAGATTCGTGATGAGTTTAACTAAATCACTAGCGCTGATGTATTAACACGGAATAAATAGTGGTTTGGATTCGTGTTTTCAGGCGAAAGACAATATTTTGAACTGCATTCGACTAAATCCAAAATAGTTGCGAGCAGAATGCCTTCAAAGTCTCATTTATCATGTCGTCAGTTTGGCTAAGAATACGAACACAACTGCTGGAGTCGGAGTTATTTTGTCTTAATGATTCGAAGGATCGCTGAGAAATATGTGAGAGCGCTTCAACAGAGCCATGCCTATTTTATCAGATATTATTGTGTTTGATCTCTTTATCTAATTCACGGTTAAAAAATAACTGGAAAGAAATCTCTGACAACTTGCGTGCAGTCAAACAAAGAAAACATTTTGTTGCCCGAGATTACATCATTTAAGTGTACTCGCTCTTAAAGACTTGAACCTGCATCGGGATTTTGACAAAATCTTTCGCCCACATCAATGAACTCTAGAAGCGCATTGAATGGGATTAAACGTTCCCGGTCCAATCCCATTCCAACGGAGATAGAAAGGGACATTAATTTAAACCATCAAGCCTCTGATTTACTGAAACAACACAACAGAGACATATATTATTAATCAAATACTCTTCTACTAATGGTTGTAAATTTCCCTTTTTTCTCTATTTAAAAAAAAAATCATTGTCTTTCTTACACTCCATATTTCCACAAATATTTTAGTCTCTTGGGATTTAAGATCTTGTTTCTTTACAATAAGAAACATCTTATCATAACTTCTATATTAACAATAAAAAACATCTTATAATAGCTTCTATAGGAACAATAAAACACATTTTGTCATAACGTTAATATGAATAATGAGAAACATCGTGTCATAACTCATATATGATCAAAAAGAAACAACTTGATCAACTTTGAAGCCATGTCTCATTTATAGACATCTTTTCCAAATTTTTGAGAATGCTTTTAAAATAGAAAAAAGTTCTGAAAATATTATTAATTCTTCGCCGTGTTTGTTTTCCACGTGTTATTGTTAGTATTTAAAAAATCCATTCCATTTTATTATGTTGATATAAGAATACCGAAACAAATATTTTAACATGCAGCACGGCAAGTAAAAGAAAGTCTCGCAAGACTGCCGGTTACAGTTGACCATCTTATTAGTAGTGAAGGAGTCAGTACTCTCCAATAAATAACGTCTAAAAATTAAATAGTCAGAATGTAATTTTTTACGTCTAAGTAGACCAAATGCAAATTAAAAAAAAAAAATTCCCTATCAAGTTAATTAGGAGATACTATTGGCAACGCGTATCACAAAGTTAAATGGATACGTCAGTAACACAAAGGTATTGGCAACCTGGGGATGATTGCCACAACTCGACACCAGGCAAGATGGACCAAAACTAGGTCTACACAGTTTATAGTGCACTCTGTAATGATCTCGAAAACAGGTTCAATAAAAGGTTGTAGAAAAGTCTGTATAACATGCTCTATAACATTTTAGAACAAACTCGATAACAGACTCTATAGTCTGTACTATAACAGGCACTGCAACGATGTCATTTCAGACTATTAAACACGTTGCTCTGACAATAAACTTCCCTTGTATAATGTGATATTTTCTATCAATAGAAATAGTAACAGACACTTATAAAATGAAACCATTGCAAATGGGCAATAACATTTACTTCATCTGCCAAAAAAATATAGATTTTTAAATAAATGATACTTTGGGTGTCACCGCACACATACACATGGCTACACACACATTAGCATGACATAACACACATACACACGGCTAACTACTCACGCACACATGTCCAACCGCACACATAAACATTAATAATCATACATACACACCTGTCTAACCCCACACATACATATGTCCAACTACACCCACGTACACATGGCTTAAATACACACATAGACTTGTCTTATCGCACATATACACATGGCTTATCACACATAAACACATGGCTAACCACACATATACGCACGGTATGGTGATTTAATTGAAAGCTGCTGAGCTTGCATTTTATAATCATTCTATATTTACACAGAAATCTGTATGCCTGCTCTTTCTAATGAGCCATTACGTCACGGTGAACTGTCAAGGTAAGAATTATTGTAATAAGCTATTACGTCCGTTGAGTTTTCAAGGTAAGAATTATTGTAATAAGCTAGTACGTCACGGCAAGCTGTCGAGTTAAGAATAATTCTAATAATCTATTAGAATGCTCCGTGAGCTGTAAAGATAATAATTGTATTCATTGGCTATTAAGTCCCGGTGAGGTGTCTAGGTAAGAATAATTGCAATATGCTATTACACCCCTGTGAGCTGCCAAGGTAAGAATTATTGTATAGGCTATTGCGTCCTGGTGAGCGCAAAGTAATTATTATTTTAATAAGCAATTACGTCCTGGTAACCTGTTGTTATTAGAATTATTGTATTTAATACATTGTATATTTTTAAAAATTATTTAAAACATTTAAACATTCTGTTTACTTCTTATAATGTGTCATTTTACCGACTTATACGTTAAACGTAAAAGTTAACGTGTTATTCATCGTTTACTTACGTTGTTTAAAATCGAAAAAGCCTTCAACTTACGTCTTGACATGTTTTAGAAAATCAAGTTTCATGCTTCGACTCTATCTAGACATTTAACTTTAGAGTTGACATGTTATGCTTAGACCAGTTTCATTGTTCAACTTGATGTATGCCTTTTACTTAAGAGTTGACATGTTATTAAAAAAAAATCTAGTTTCGTTGATCAACTTGTTGTTTACCTTTAACATAAGGATTGACATGCTATAACAATGCTAGTTTCGTGGTTTAACTGGATGTTGACCTTACACGAGAGAGTTAACACGTTACAGCAAGTCTATTTTTGTGGGCTGAACTTAATGTTGACATCGTTTCAACTTTATATAGGCATTGGATAACTTGTTGTAGGCATTAGTTCAACTTGATGCATGCGTTGGCTGAAGGACGTAGGCCCTGGCTCAACATGATTTAGATATTGGTTTAACTCGATAAAAGACTTTAACTTAAGAGCAGAAATGTTATACATAGTCCAGTTTCGTTGTTCAGCTTGAGATTGGCCTTCCTTCATCTTGTTGTAGCCCTTGGTTTAACTTTATGTTGGCCTTTAACAAAAATGTTGACCTTTTATATATAGTCTAGTTTCATTTCTTTTAACTTGATGGAGGCATTTGCTTAAATTGATGTTAGTCGTTGTTCCATTTGATGTAGGCTTTACTGAATCTTGGTGTAGGTATTTAACTTTTGTTTAACTGATATGGTTTTCGCCCTATCGGTATGTATACTTGTTTTTTATATGTATTTTATCATTTCAAAACTATTTCTTCTAAAGGTTTTTTTCTCTTTTTTAAAATAGATATTTGAAAAACCACAGTATGAAGTGAACTTTCTAAGGCATAAATCAACAAGGGAAACACAAATGGTATCTACTGTACAATTGTGCTTCTTTAGAATGAGCAGTTGCGTCTCTCTAAGCGAGTCATTGAACCAAACCAATTCGTCAAGTAAAATTAAAAGTTTGAAAATAAAAAAAAAATATACGAGCATATTTAAATATAAAGAGACAGTGTCTGAGCTAAGGGACTTTACCATTGACTGGAATTCAAAATCATTTTAGTATTTTTGATAGTATAGATTGATTACAGTTAAAAGTTAACAGACTATTCAGTCAGGCAGATTGATTATAGACAGCCTCTTAAATCTATTATGTATAACATGTCAATGTAAAAATTGGCTTGGGTATCAGACACGACGCTTTCATCACCAAGTCAGTCGATATTTAACATTTAGGGAGTCATTATTTAACATCTTAGGTAGTCATTATTTAACATCTTAGGTAGTCATTATTTAGCATCTTAGGTAGTCATTATTAAACATCTTATGTAGTCATAATTTAACATCTTAGGAAGTCATTTTTAACATCTTATGTAGTCATTATTTAACATCTTATGAAGTCATTATTTAACATCTTAGGTAGTCATTATTTAACATCTTAGGGAGTCATTTTTAACATCTTAGGTAGTCATTATTTAACATCTTAGGAAGTCGATATTTAACATTTAGGGAGTCATTATTTAACATCTTAGGAAGTCATTATTTAACATCTTAGGTAGTCATTATTTAGCATCTTAGGTAGTCATTATTAAACATCTTAGGTAGTCATTATTTAACATCTTAGGAAGTCGATATTTAACATCTTAGGGAGTCATTATTTAACATCTTAGGTAATCATTATTTAACATATTAGGTAGTCATTATTTAACATCGTAGGTAGTCATTATTTAACATCTTAGGTAGTCATTATTTAACATCTTAGGGAGTCATTTTTTAACATCTTAGGGAGTCATTATTTAACATCTTAGGTAGTCATTATTTAACATCTTAGGTAGTCATTATTTAACATCTTAGACAGTCATTATTTAACATCTTAGTGAGTCATTATTTAACATCTTAGGTAGTCATTATTTAACATCTTAGGAAGTCGATATTTAACATCTTAGGTGGTCATTATTTAATATCTTAGGTAGTCATTATTTAACATCTTAGGAAGTCATTAATTAACATCTTAGGTAGTCATTATTTAACATCTTAGGAAGTCATTATCTAACATCTTAGGGAGTTATCATTAAACATCTTATGTAGTCATTATTTAACATCTTATGAAGTCATTATTTAACTTCTTAGCTAGTCATTATTTAACATCTTAGGTAGTCATTATTTACCATCTTAGGTAGTCGATATTTAACATCTTATGTAGTCATTATTTAACATCTTAGATAGTCATTTTTTAACATCTTAGTTAGTCATTATTTAACATCTTAGGCAGTCATTATTTAGCATCTTAGGTAAGCATTATTTAACATCTAAGGCAGTCATTATTTAAAATCTTAAATAGTTATTATTTAACATCTTAGGTAGTCATTATTTAACATCTTAGGTAGTCATTATTTAGCATCTTAGGTAGTCATTATTTAAACATCTTTGGTAGTCATTTTTTAACATCTTAGGTAGTCATTATTTAACATCTTAGGTAGTCGTTATTTAACATCTTAGGTAGTCATTATTTTACATCTTAGGTAGTCATTATTTAACATCTTAGGAAGTCATTATTTAATACCTTAGGTAGTCATTATTTAACATCTTAGGTAGTCATTATTTAACATCTTAGGTAGTCATTTTTTAACATCTTAGGTAGTCGATATTTAACATCTTAGGTAGTCATTATTTAAACATTTTAGGTAGTCATTATTTAACATCTTAGGTAGTCATTATTTAACATCTTAGGAAGTCATTATTTAACATCTTAGGTAGTCATTGTTTAAACATCTTAGGTAGTCATTATTTAACATCTTAGGTAGTCATTATTTAACATCTTAGGAAGTCATTATTTAACATCTTAGTTAGTTATTATTTAAACATTTTAGGTAGTCATTATTTAGCATCTTAGGTAGTCATTATTTTAACATCTTAGGTAGTCATTATTTAACATCTTAGGTAGTCATTATTTAACATCTTAGGTAGTCGTTATTTAACATCTTAGGTAGTCATTATTTAACATCTTAGGTAGTCGTTATTTAACATCTTAGGAAGTCATTATTTAACATCTTAAGTAGTCATTATTTAACATCTTAGGTATTCATTATTTAACATCTTAAATAGTCATTATTTAACATCTTAGGTAGTCGATATTTAACATCTTAGGTAGTCATTATTTAAACATCTTAGGTAGTCATTATTTAACATCTTAGGTAGTCATTATTTAACATCTTAGTAAGTCATTATTTAACATCTTAGATAGTCATTATTTAAACATCTTAGGTAGTCATTATTTAACATCTTAGGTAGTCATTATTTAACATCTTAGGTAGTCATTATTTAACATCTTAGGTAGTCATTATTTAAACATCTTAGGTAGTTATTATTTTACCTCTTAGGTAGTCATTATTTAACATCTTAGGAAGTCATTATTTAACATCTTAGGTAGTCATTATTTAACATCTTAGGTAGTCATTATTTAACATCTTAAGGAGTCATTATTTAACATCTTAGGTAGTCATTTTTTAACATCTTAGTAAGTCATTATTTAACATCTTAGGAAGTCGATATTTAACATCTTAGGATAATCATTATTTAACATCTAAGGTAGTCATTATTTAACATCTTAGGTAGTCATTATTTAGCATCTTAGGTTGTCATTATTTAACATCTTAGGTAGTCATAATTTAACATCTTAGGAATTCATTATTTAACATCTTAGGGAGTCATTATTTAACATCTTAGGTAATCATTATTTAACGTCTTAGGTAGTCATTATTTAACATCGTAGGTAGCATTATTTAACATCTTAGGTAGTCATTATTTAACATCTTAGGTAGTCATAATTTAACATCTTAGGTAGTCATTATTTAACATCTTAGGTAGTCATTATTTAACATCTTAGGTAGTCATTATTTAACATCTTAGGTAGTCATTTTTTAACATCTTAGGTAGATATTATTTAACATCTTAGGAAGTCATTATTTAACATCTTAGGTAGTCATTATTTAACATCTTAGGTAGTCATTATTTGACATCTTAGGTAGTCGTTTTTTAACATCTTAGGTAATCGTTATTTAACATCTTAGGTAGTCATTATTTAACATCTTAGGAAGTCATTATTTAACATCTTAGGTAGTCATTATTTAACATCTTAGGTAGTCATTATTTAACATCTTAGGTAGTCATTATTTAACATCTTAGGTATTCATTATTTAACATCTTAGGTAGTCATTTTTTAACATCATAATGAGTTTTTTTTCAGTTCAATTTTATCAGTGATACAAATCTTAATAATAGTCATACAAATACTTTTCAGCTCCTAATCCTTGTCAACGTATTAGAAATGGCAAAGTTCCCGACCCTACGTACTGTACCAAGTTTTATGATTGTGTAAATTTCAAGGCTAAAGAAAAAAGGTGCAAGCGTACAGAACACTACAGCACCAAGGTATACAATAATCATATAACACTAAAGCACCAAGGTATACATTAATCATGGAACACTACAGAACCAAGGTATACAATAATCATATAACCCTACAGCACCAAGGTATACATTAATCATGGAACACTACAGCACCAATGTATAAGTTAATGATAGAATAATACAGCACCAAGGTATACATTAATTATTGAATTGTATGACAATAAGGTATACGTTAATAATGGAATAATACATAATAATTTAAAAGTTTGACACTAAGGTATAAGTTAATTATAGAATAATACAGCACCAAGGTATACGCGATTTGTTATAGTGGACTAGTGGACTAGACCGTCCTGATAGCCAACTAGGTGAAACAATGCGCATGCGCATGGACAGTAGTGAGAATGTGTGAATGAACACTGTGTTCCGGAATCAAGCATAGAGTCAACATTATTGAGAACTTGTATGTTAGGTGTATTTATGTTAATGTTTATTGTTGGAAATAAAAACATTGTACAAAAACATTAACAAATGTGGCCAGTATCAATAAACCAGTATAACTCAATGCAACCTAGTACAACTAAATGCGACTAAGTATTGACTATTGTTCGTTTGATACAAACCAGGGACTTCACTTAAATGAAGAGATATACACAAAATGTGGTGGAGTCAAATCTGACACAAGTGGACATCATCCAAAAGCAGATCCTGCAAAACGATTTACTGTTGAAGCTAACATTAGGGCATACGTCTAGTAATATGAAATTTGCAAGTTTCAATAGTAATAAGGAAACATTCATGGACTACCTCGCTAGCTATGTTATCTTTGTGTTAGCAAACAGTGTACCAAAGGAAAAGCAGGCATACATTTCATTAACTAGCCAAACGCCAAAACTCCGTAAAATGTTGTCATTGCTCGTACAACACTTTCAAAAAGTAACTTAAATCCGTTCTGTTTAGGTCCGCCTATGATCTGTGATGCACCCTCTTCGCCCTGCATTATTTTCTGTCTCGGGTGATCCTGTAGTATAGGCCAAAACGTGCAAAAGAATATAGCATTTTTAATGTTTAAGCTACTGTTTCTATATTCATTTTAAACATAGTTGTTACTATTCTAGTGTCTCTGGTTTTTCATTTTTATTTTACTTTAGCAATTTAAATAATGCACATGTTGTTAATAATTGTGAACCGCTTAGAGCTTTAAGGTAAGCGCTATATAAAAATGCCTCAATAAATAAATAAATACAACATAGACGTATATGGGGTAATAATGGATCAGTTTGATCTGACTAAATTTGTGATCAGAGAAATATTAAAATTTTTGCCGGCTTCCTGTAGAAAGCCAGGGGAAGGGGACGCTTAAAGAATTAGCAGCTAGAATAAGACAGGAAGCAGCCACCAACAGCGAGTTTCGTAATGTCAAAAATCCTCTAGATGAAGCTTTACAAACAAGATTTATGTGTTCTGTAAAGAACAAGGCAGTATTAAAAGTTGTGTTTAGAATGAAGGACACTGATTGATCATTCAGTAAGGCAGTAGAAATAGCTGTTGAAAAAGAGAAGGCAGTGAAATGTCCATGATGAAACTCCCATCAATAAAACTCAGACAAAAGGAAATAGGCAACTTCAGATAGCAGAGAAATTTTCTTTACCACAAAGACATGATTTTCCAAATAGAAAGTGTGGCAGGTGTGGAGGAAGAGGACATAAAGGAAATGTCTGCAAGTATAAAGACATGATCTGCCGCTTCTGCAAAAAGACAGGACATCTAGAAGGAGTTTGTCTTAATAAGAATGCGAATGCTCCGAAATAGAAACCAATTTATTTCAAAAGAATAAGAAGGCAAAATCGAATAAAAACTACTCCCCCCCCCCATTACTCAAGAACTAATTTTAGAAATATAGAGGTGGTTTACATTAGACATTGACACCAGAGCCAGAGAAAAGTATATGTCGGAATCTGTTTGACGAAAGCTGGGACAACCAACATTGAGCCCAGTATCTGTTAAGTACAAGTCAGCGTCTGGTGACCAACTTAATGTTTTTGGAAGTCTTGAGATAAATGCCGATGCAGGCGAAATAACTACAAATATGTTCATTTAGAGAAGTAAAAGATCACAACTAAAATTATTTTGGCAGAATCGCAAAATAAAACATCAAGATCTCGATCGACACGTTTTCAAACAAGGATAAATCACATTAGTAATCAAAACTCATTGAGTAAAGCTTGTGAACAAATATGTAAGTAATGCCCTTATCTGTTTGAATCAGGTTTTGGACTATTGAAGAAAGTCTTTGAGCTAGAAATTAAGTTCAAGCCAAAAGCACAACCAATTAGTTTGAAACCTAGACATATTCCATTTTGCAGTAAAGGCATAGCTAGCTGAGGCTTATGAAGCTGGAATATCCTGAGGATTCTGGCTACCATTACAGTTCAATCAATGGCGCACTCCTGAAGTTTCAGTTAGAAAGTAGTTTATCTCAAGACAAAATTCACAAATGAGGGTCTGTGGAGAATATGTGAAAACTATTAATCAACAGTTAGAAAGTAGTTTATCTCAAGACAAAATTCACAAATGAGGGTCTGTGGAGAATATCTGAAAACTATTAATCAACAGTTAGAAAGTAGTTTATCTCAAGAACAAATTCACAAATGAGGGTCTGTGGAGAATATGTGAAAACTATTAATCAACAGTTAGAAAGTAGTTTATCTCAAGAACAAATTCACAAATGAGGGTCTGTGGAGAATATGTGAAAACTATTAATCAACAGTTAGAAAGACAATATTCACAAATGAGGGTCTGTGGAGAATATGTGAAAACTATTAATCAACAGTTAGAAAGTAGTTTATCTCAAGAATAAATTCACAAATGAGGGTCTGTGGAGAATATGTGAAAACTATTAATCAACAGTTAGAAAGACAATATTCACAAATGAGGGTCTGTGGAGAATATGTGGAAACTATTAATCAACAGTTAGAAAGTAGTTTATCTCAAGAACAAATTCACAAATGAGGGTCTGTGGAGAATATGTGAAAACTATTAATCAACAGTTAGAAAGACAATATTCACAAATGAGGGTCTGTGGAGAATATGTGAAAACTATTAATCAACAGTTAGAAAGACAATATTCACAAATGAGGGTCTGTGGAGAATATGTGAAAACTATTAATCAACAGTTAGAAAGACAATATTCACAAATGAGGGTCTGTGGAGAATATGTGAAAACTATTAATCAACAGTTAGAAAGACAATATTCACAAATGAGGGTCTGTGGAGAATATGTGAAAACTATTAATCAACAGTTAGAAAGACAATATTCACAAATGAGGGTCTGTGGAGAATATGTGAAAACTATTAATCAACAGTTAGAAAGACAATATTCACAAATGAGGGTCTGTGGAGAATATGTGAAAACTATTAATCAACAGTTAGAAAGACAATATTCACAAATGAGGGTCTGTGGAGAATATGTGAAAACTATTAATCAACAGTTAGAAAGACAATATTCACAAATGAGGGGTCTGTGGGGACTATGTGAAAACTATTAATCAACAGTTAGAAAGACAAAATTCACAAATGAGGGGTCTGTGGGGACTATGTGAAAACTATTAATCAACAGTTAGAAAGACAAAATTCACAAATGAGGGGTCTGTGGGGACTATGTGAAAACTATTAATCAACAGTTAGAAACACCCAGGTAACCAATGCCATTACAAGAAGACCTCATGAGAAAATTATTAGGTGTAAATTGTTTCTCGAAAAATAGATCTAGTTGATGCTTATAATTAGACCATGCTGGATAAAGAAACGCAAGATAAAAATGCATTAAGCTCACATAAATATGTATTGTTACAAACACGTTAACCATTTAATATTACCTCAGCAAAAGCATATTTTCGGGAAATCATTGACATATTTACGCATGATTTGCCTGGAGTAGCAGTGTAGCAGTGAGTGGAAAGAATGAGGACGACCATGTAATCAACCTTCGTTTGTTTTTACACAGACTAAATGACAATGGATTAAAGTGCAGGATAGAAAAATGCATTTTTGCCCATCAATCAATTGAATATTTAGGACATAAATTATCAAGCAATGACATATCAAAGGGAGTCAAGTTAGGTGCAGTTATATCCACGCCAGCACTCATAGATATTTCCAGTCTACGGCCATTTCTTGGTCAAGTGCAGTTTTACGACAAGTTCTTACCAGACCTACCAACTGTACTTGAGCCATTGTGATATTTAACTAAAAAGAACGTATCATGGAACTGGAAAACAGAACAAGAAGAAGCTTTTAGTAAAGTTAAACAATTGCTTTCTTCTGATACAGTTCTAGCTCACTATGATCCTACTCTAGACATAGGCATATCCTGTGACGCCTATAATGTTGGCATAGGAAGTGTTCTGTTCCACAGATTTCCTGACTGCAGTGAACGCCCTATTGCTTACATTTCAAAAATTCTCACATCAACAAAACGCAAATATAGCATGATTCAGAGGAAAGCATTATCAATTATTTTTGCACAATAAAAGCCCATCAATATATGTATGGAATAAAGTTTTTTTTTAGTACAAACCATAAAACACTGTTAAGTATATTTGGTACAAGAAAAGGAACACCAGCACTGGCAGCAAATCGTTTAGCCAGATGAGCTATTACCTTGAATATCATTGAATTCTGTAAGTCAAATTGAACATAGCAATGCGAATGCTCTTACTTGTCTACCCTCAGGGCCTGATAACATGTTTGATGGTGAAGAAAGTGAAGCAGACATGGATTCTGAAAGTATGATGAAATAACTCAATTTACAGATCAGACTAATAAGACACATGATTCCTTGCTAATGAGTCACTTAAAGATTCTACTACGTCTACAGTAATGAGATATTTCAAGAGGGCTGGCCGTCCTCTACAAACAAAGTGCCCTTGAATAAGGATGTAGCTAATATAGCAGCTTTTAAAGATATTCAAGACTTACTCTCCATGTAGTCGATTTGTCTATTTTATGGTTCAAGAATGGTGGTACCAAAAATACTACATGCTTAGGTTCTCAAAATCCTGCAGACAGGAACTGGTGGACTAGAGCGAATGAAAAGTTTGCCAGATCTTATGTTTACTGGCACGGACTTGATGCTCAAATCATGGAAATAGGTCTAACACGCCAAAGAAAGTATCCAACCATGGATGCTGCCAGTAAAACCATGCAGTCGCGTGAATATCGACAATCCCTTTAACTTTAAGAGAGCACATTGGCTGACGATTATATATGATTATTCAAAGTATCCGTGCATCCACAGGACAACAGCTACATCAATCAAAACCGACATTGATGTTGTAGAGCACGATTTTGATCATTTCTTCTATCCAAAAACCATAGTAAGTGATAATGCAACAAGCTTCATCTCTAAAGAATTTCAGCATTGGTGTAAAGAGAGGTGTATTGTACATCTTGCAGGTGCTCCCTATTATCCTGCTACGAATGGAGCTGCGGAAAGACTGATTCAAAGTTTCAAGAGTTCACTAAAGAAAGCATCATTACCGTTAAAGGAATTTCTACAAGACTCACTGTGTCCGTTCATAACACCATTGCTGAGTAGCCCTTGCAACAAGTGAAGTATCCCTTTAAAACTCATGCACAGTAACATCGCCAACCCCTCTGAAACACAGGAGCCAGAATGATCAATTCATTGATCGTGGGCCCTCAAAATAAAAAAAGGAAAGAGAAGAATATCGTAGGACACAATTGGCTAGTGGATTATCACCTAGCCAACTACTGAACAATCGACAAAACAGAAAACTTATTGATACTCTAGTTCCCTCTCCTGCTCATCAAGTAATTGGGCATCTTAAAGAAATAGCCGTACGAAATGGGAAAATAGGAGACATTGTCAATCATTTAACCGGGTGGATCCATGTTATGTCAGAATATATGGAACAATAACAGATGGATACACTCATCCACGTTATATGGGTCAATTTTTTTTTAAGTTGAAGATTCATCCAAATGGCTTCATATTGAAGAGACATTTTAACCAAATTCGCCCCAGGAACTGAGCAGAAGAAGATTCCGAACCAAGTTTGGATAGAATGACAGGAAGTCTTTACCCAACAGCTCAGGCAGCCCTTAGTCATCAACCGTCTACACATCCAGCAACTTCAAGTCCACCTAAGAAGAAGATTAACCCTCGACATCCAGGACCTTCAGACTATGTCATTACCAGAAGATCTCAAAGACAACGTCGAGCACCATTGTTACTGGACTTGTAACTGTTCGGGGAGGTGCATGCGCTGAGATTGTAGTGAGAGTGTGAATGAACAGTGTATTACGGAATCAAGCATAGAGTCAACATTGTTGAGAATTTATATTTTAGGTATATTTATGTTAATGTTTATTGTTGGAAATAAAACATAGTACAAAAACATAACACTATATGTAGAACACTGTATCACTGAGATTTAAGTTAATTATACAATAATAAAGCACCAAGGTATAAGTTAATTATAGAACAGTACATTACTAAGGTATAATGTAAATATAGACCAATACAGCAATAAGTTAAACGTTAATTATAGAACACTACATAACCAGGCTAGAATTTAATTATAGAACTGTTGTTGTTGTTCGTCTGTCGAGATCGACCATGACCACTTTAATCATCAGATATATGCTAATTCTGTATGTGGGTGCGCATATGGCTAATGTGGCGGATTCTGGCAAGAATTTTTTTTTTTTGCAGTATGTACAGGGTATTATGACATTCTCACAACATGTCTCGTGCAGTGAATCTGGGACTTCATTAAGATGGTAAAGATGGTGGGGAGACCTGCCTGTCTGAGCACCTCAGTGTTTTGGACTCTGTCCTGCCGTTTAATCGTGAGGATTTTTCTGAGGGTTGTTGTATACAATTTGTTCAGCATTCACGCATTGCCTTGGTATACCATTAACGTTTCACGGGCATAGAAAATTTAGGGAGAACAACCACCTGATATTCTTTCAGTTTAGTATAAGTGCTGATACCTCTCCTGAACCATATGTTCTTAAACAATTTTCAATAGATTGCACTGCTCTCACAAAACGGAGGGTAACCTCGTCATCTATCGTTGCATTTTGAGAAAAAGGGCTGCGAGATAAGAAAAGAAGTTTAAAAACCTTAAGTCTGTCGCCATATCCTGGCTGTTAGGCTCAAAATAAGGTCTTCGAGGACCTAGTTGGTGTAGGGCTTCAGTCCTTTTGTTTTAATGGGAAATCTAATTTTTTTGAAAGCATTAAAAAAGTGTTTTTTTTTCGTAGCGTTGCATATCCACTCCTGATACAGCGTTTAGGTCACAGTCGTCTGCATACATGAGGTTCGGGATTGTGTCTGCCAAGACTTTGTTTTGGCATGTACCCTTCTGGGGTTACAAAGATTGCCGTCAGCGCTATATCCGTGTCTAATTCAAGCGTCTCCGTCTCTGAACGCATCGGTCAGAGATGCGAAAAAAATAATGCTGAATAGTGTTGGGGCAAGTACACAGCCTTGTTTCACTTCGTTTGTTAAAGGGAATGTATTGGACGTCTCATTATTATCCCGATCTCTAGCCTGCATGACATCATGGAAAAGTCGTAACATTGACACGAACTTCCTTGTGGTTCTATATGTTGCCATATTCTTCCAAAAGCCCTCTCTATTGAGAGTGTGGAAAGCTTTGGTCAAGTATGCAAAAGTAGAGAAGATATTAATATTTTCTTCCCTGCATTATTGCTGTAGCTGTCTGGCCGAAAACACCATATCGAAGGTTCCACTTTCCTTCCAAAAGGCACACTTTCTTTCTGGCAGTAGACCATTCTCAAGATGCCTGTTAAGATGATTTAGTAAGATTCCGGGTAAGATGGTGCAATCATTGGAGAGCAGTTATATGTAATTCTGTTCGTCCCATGTTTGAGGACTCTTTTTACGTATGTACATGTGCACAATAGATGCATATTGAAGTCCTGTGGAATGGTCTCTTGCTGCCGCATAAGTATGAACAGCTGGTGAAGCCTTTCAGCATAGCTGACCTTCATTATTTGTATATTTCAGACGGGATTAAATACTCACCTAAAGCTTTTAAACTTGAGACAGGTCATATAGCATGTTTGGTCTCAGTTTGGGTTTGGGGCTTTTTCAGTTCTTGATAAAACGGCAAAGGTTTGAGACGATATAGGGCTTCAACATTGATGGATGACGGTCGATTTAGGATTTTGTCAAAGTTTTTAACCCACTGTTCATTTTATTCCTTATCATATATTAAAGGTTTCCCATCAGCACTCAGAAATGGGGATGATCCTGAAGAAGTGTGGCCGTAGAGAGTTTTCAGAGTGGAGTTGAATTTGTTAAAGTCATGTCAGTCCACATAGCCTGGTATCTCTTCGATCTTGTCGCTCAACAATTTATTCTTCAATAAACGCAGTTGCAGCAGCTCAGTTTTTCGATAGTCAACAATAAGATAATGTCAATGAAACTCCCTCTCGTATCTGGAAGAATAAATCTCTCCATGTTAAGCTGATATGCTCCAACAATGAAAAATAGAGATGAAGTAAAAACCGAATTCCTCAAGGCTTTTACTTTCCTCATTGCAGGAATTCCAAAGCCAGAAAAGCGTATAATTCTTCATGAGTTCAATATACGAGTAAGTAGCGACTTCATCGCTTAGCATGGAGTGTGGCAGTGCAACATTAGCAGTCTTTTTTTGCTCCAGAGACGTGCAGACCATGAACTGCTGATAACTATGATGGTATTTCGTTTTCCGACGCGTAATCGGACGCTCTTGATGAATCCTCGTCCAAAACATGTACACCTCATCGATTATGCCATCATCAAGAGGAATGACATTTAACATGTAATTGTAACAAAGTCTATGAGTTGCGCCGACAGCTGGACAGATCATCGCATTATCATCAACAAGCTCATTCTACCCATAAACACATGAAATCCCAAGGACGTCCACAGGGAAAGAAGACACTTAAACGTCTACATACAACAACATTGAAAAACCCAAACCTTGAGAAATCTTTGGTGGACTTTTTGGAAGAACGTATGACATCCACACTATTGTAAAATCACAACTTTGAAGCAAAATTGTCATTTCTTAGATCGATGTTGTACAACACCGCCATTGAGTTTCTGGGGCCAACCTCGAAAACACATCAGGACTGGTTAAATGATAAATTTTAAGTAATCAAGCTACTTCTCTTGGGAAGAACACCGTTTCGTCTCCACACCACTGCCCTAAACAACACGAAGTCAGTTTCAATAAAAGATATAAAACACAAAAGCAGCAAAGTAATATATATATTGATTATAGAACTTGTATATATACAAACACATTAGAAGATTTCTTTTTTTACCTGATGACTGGCTCTCGACAATAACCAAAATGTTAGTCGAACACATTTATTTTGGCAGTCACGGGAATCAGTGTTCCATTGGCAATCATTTTTTTATAAACTTTCCATTGGTGTGTCGAGTAATGCGTATGTTTAGCAAATTAAGAAAACACGACACTTTTTTTTAGTGTATCGCTTGTTATTCTCTAAATTATTTTTAGTCAGATATTTCCTCTCTTAGACTTATCTTTAACAAAAGAATATGATATATTATCCCCATCTTTAAAACCTTAATTAAAATGCAGGTAGTAAGTTTATGATTGAAAATGCAAAATTATTTGCTAAAATATGTTCATGCAGCAACATTACATTTTTTTTGTTATCCAGTAAGCATAACATTTATTTTTATTCCAATCAAACGTATTCTTTTTATTCCATAACTTTATATTCCACATTAATTCACTACACAATAACATTAAAAAAGTATATTTTACCTGTCATTTTACATTTTGTCAATAGGTTCGGGGCTGTGTCCCAATAGATCAGCAAAGTTGTGTCATAACGACGACCCCAGTACCAACTACAAAAGGTATTGAGTTGAATGATCTAAGCCTATTTCATGTCCATAAACATATTTGTTTTATTTACATGTATTAAATGATCCAGGTTCTGCTAACATTTTTTAATACAACTGAAACTTCGTAAAGAGATCATAACTATAACAAAAATTAAAAATATGAAATGCCATATATTTAGCATTTAGATCTATATACATTTCTAATTATCTATTCATCGCAAAGAAATATACTAATTGAACACAATTTATTATAAGGATTTAGATATATATATTACAGCTATACAATTCATAGAAAGATAACTATTCGAAACAATGTAATATGACTTTAGAGCTTCATATTATAGCTAGACGATTCATAGAAATATACTGATTGAGCACGATTGATTTTAAAATAACTTTTTTAATGAACACTTTTAACAACAGGGAAAATTAGAATGAAGCTTAAGGCTCTTTGACTATGTTAAATTTTTAAAGAACAAAACATACATATTCTGGCCCTGATCGGGTTTACATTAACATTCCGTATAAATATCAATTGTGAATGATCTTCCGTTTTCGAACTGTGATACACACATACGTCTTGCCTCATCTAAAAGATCAGGGAATTTCCTCAACGGAATAACTCAGAATGAATATATTATGAAAATCACTTTGAGCACCTTGCTTACATTATGAAATATGTTTAGTATACATTTTTAACAGTTTTACTTAAAACATTTAATATTCAAAACAACCCCGCAAAGCTATTACAGGAATTTTTAGAGTATGCAACAAACTATGACAATAATTCATTGCAATATCCTATGTAAATTGAACACCAATTGAAAATTAATAACAAGAGATAAATCATTAGATTATATCATTTTAAAACCGTGAATGGTAGTAGTTTACGTAAATTTACGAACATGTTTGCAGAGAGTATTGAAAAGTTAAATTTTTAATTTAAAGCCATGATCACCGATATAAGAAAAATAAAATATATTAAAGCATATATTTAAACAATGAGAATCATTGTAATTTCAAGCCATGATCACGGGTATAAGAATAATAGACTATTTCAAGGTAAATTTTTAAATCAGGAGTGTCATTTATGGTATTTTTTTAAAATGAGTGAGTCATTGATAACACGAATGTGATCGTTTTATCTTAGACTGTGTATGAATATTTTGTATCAGTAGCTCTTAACATATGGGTCTCGACTGTCCTGGGCGGTATTTTGACCTTATGCCAGAGTTCGATTGAGACATGAAAGAAAGAAATAAAGTTATATTGCGCATCCTTATCTGATTTTAAAACGTTAACATATTAACATAAATATTACTTACAGTGAATGGGCTTGTTTGTTATTCCCAGGACACTATGGCTAAACAATGAACCGACGTAAACAGCTCATTTCTTATTGTCTGTACACTATTACTTAATATTTGATATATGTCAAAGGCCTAATTTCTTATTGCGTGTACATTATGACCAAGTAATTAGTAGATGCCAACAGCTAATTTATTATTGCCAGCACACAATGGATAAACATGATGTAGATGTCTACAGCTAATTTTTTTTTTTATTTCAAGCTCACTATTAGTAAATATTTGGTAGATGTCAAACGCTAATTTCTTATTGACAGTTAACTGTGACTAAAATTTCTGTAGGTGTGACCAGCTAATTTCTTCTTGCCATATCACTAAGATTAAACATTTGGTAGATGTCAAACGCTAATTTCTTATTGACAGTTAACTGTGACTAAAATTTCTGTAGGTGTGACCAGCTAATTTCTTCTTGCCATATCACTAAGATTAAACATTTGTTAGATGTCAAAAATCTAGTTTTTTTATTCAAAAAATTGTGTATATTTTTTTAAAAACTTAATGAAAAGACTTGTAACTAAAAATTGTTTACAATTTAATAAAAAAACAACAACTCTATAAACGTTTAAATAACAATTTTTGTATCAAGACAAAATTTAATTTAAATAAATTCGATTTCGCTCTTATTTTAAAATGTATGTATAATCATAAATATTTGAAAGTATAAAATTATAGTAAATAACACAGACCAATAAATAAGTGGAACTTAATTTATTGTCCTTCAAAATAATGCAAACAAGAGAGTTATAAATGGAAACTTTTTTTTTTAAATAAATGAAAAAGGCATAGATGAACTGATGGGTCAGTTACACATGTTTGTGAAGAAAAAGATATGTCTATTTAAAACCATGTTTGTAATAAGAGATGATTATTTTACAACGTGTCTCTACTAATTGTATTCTGTCTGAAAATATGTTCTCTCACAGCTCCAGCAAATCCTTTTCTAATGTCTGGAGCTGGATCTGAACCTGTATCTAGTGAGTACTATTTAATTAAATTTTTAATAAAGGAATTACTTAGGACTTACGTCAATTAATAGCTAAAAAAATTATGTAAACAAAAGAAAGTGTATATTTTACTACCTTCACACAAAAAAAGGGATTAATACACTTGTGTTTTCATTATTTTTTTAATTGTGTTTAATGCTTGATTATTATTGTATGTGAACTTTTTTTTATACGGTACAATTAGTCTCAAATTGTTTTCAGCAATTAATAAAAAAAAAAAAACCCCCCCCCCCCCTTACACCCACAAACCAGTCAAAACAAAGTGTCAGATGTAACGAATCCTTCCTTTGGTTAAGTCAACCCCCCCCCCCTTACACACACAAACCAGTCAAAACAAAGTGTCAGATGTAACGAATCCTTCCTTTGGTTAAGTCAAAAGATCGTGGTTGTAACGATCGACCAATATGGGGCGATGATGCTACTTGTAGATTTGTAGTTATCGCTTACCCTATTTATCCACATTTTACATAATAATAATAATAATTAGTTGTCTTTTATAATTCGGTACCCCAGCCTAGGGCTGGGATCACCGCGCTGTACATTAACTTATTATCAAACAGACATAATAATGACATTAAAATCAAATACAATTATGAAATAAAGAACAGCATGAACCCCAGGACTTTTACAAGGCAAACCATGGACGGCAGCCAGCTAGATCATTTATCAGTCAGAGGAAGGGAATCAGTCCATGATTATCCAAACAAGTACAAAAGAACTCGTTGAATTTGCTGCAATACACGTATTAACTTTTTAACGTACACATAATAAACTGATATCTCTGTGGATCAGAGCAAAAATTAATTGTCACATAACTTCTCTTAATTCGCATTAGTTGAATAAACATTATTATTTTGGTTTTGATATCCAAAAAACAATCCTTGACAAGGAATAATTTCATAACCTCATTCTTATCCGGATGCTCCTCTGCGCATGTCCTATCTATAATAACTTCCTGTTCCGTATCACTAATAAAAATAATACATCCTACCGAAACAAAGTTTATATTTAAATGTATGATCTGTGATAGTGGTGTTGGATAAGAATTACTTTTGCAATTTCTTTAAACTAAGGCGCCCCCTCCCTCTCACCGCTAAAAAACAAATCCATGTCAAATTTGCTTAGATATCAATGTGTTCGGCTGAAAAAGCTTTGTATTTAACCAAGTCACAAAGGCACCGCAAGTGTCTCGGCTTTGTAACAAAAAAAATTGCATGTTTTCACGTATGTAATCTAAGAAGGTTTTAACATGTTTTGCCTTCAAGTTTTCGGTCTTTACTCTATACACACTTTGATCATTAATACGGCTGAATGATAACAAAATACACATTCTCATAAGAAATAATTAAATATGTTATTCTTTTTATATTCGCTAAGCTTTTTTTTCTCACCTAATTAACTTTCAATGTTTGATTCTTTTATGAAAAGAGTGTTTCCATAACAAGACAAGTCTGGACTCAATGTTTGATTCTTTTATAAATACAGTGTTCCCCTAACAAGACAAATCTGGACTCTATGTTTGATTCTTTTATAAATACAGTGTTCCCCTAACAAGATAGATCTAGACTCAATGTACGATTCTATTATAAATATAGTATTCCCTCAAAAAGACAAGTCTGGACTCAATGTAAGATTCTTTTATAAATAGAGTGTTTCCCCAACAAGACAAATTTGGACTCAATTGTTGGTTCATTTATAGAGTTTTACCTCAAAAAGACAAGTATGGACTCAATGATTGATTATTTTATAAATAGAGTGTTTCCCCCAGCAAGACAAGTCTGGACACAATGTTTCATTCTTTTATAAACAGATTGTTCCCCCAACCAAACACATCTGGATTTATTTTACAAATTTGAAGATTCGGGGAAGACGTACTACATGTCTAAAGACATTTACCGTACGGATGTGGAGGCTTTGGCTATGTGTAAAACACTGTGTGGCTATCTCGCTGAGATAAGTAATAAAGCAGAAGGCGATCTAGTCATCTCAATGCTTCAGAGCCAAGACACATTCGGCTCGTAGCAGGGTCAGACAAGTACAGGGAGGGCGTTTGGCAGTATGACAGGACCGGAAAGAGCGTCGAATACTTCGACTGGTGCAATGGAGAGCCAAATGATTACTCAAATGAAGATTGCCTGAGCTACACGAAACACCTTTCTTGCATGTGGGACTATCCTTGTTCGTATCGCGGTGACGCCCGCAATCTTCGTTACTTATGTGAAGTATAAATCAGTTTATCAATGTTGACATTCAGGATTTTAATCCTCATATCAGTATGTCTCTGTTATTCTTTGTTACTTCTTATTTTTCAAGTCTTAATTTGATTTCACTAAGGGGCTGTCAACAATAGATGGTTAGTCGTTACGGCAGCTTTGGTCTCGAGACTCAATTACTAAATGGTTATTTTAAAGAGAAGTAATCCATACAAAGCTGAGACTTTTTCAAAATATGTTTTAAAGAAACAACATTCTTAAAAAGATTAAACTTTTTATTATTTAGAACATAATTATGTTCAGTAAAATTATAAATTTCTATTTGCTTTACGCCTTTTTCTAAACATAACTTACGTGAAAATGAAATCATCTGTCCAGTTTACTATATTACAATAAACAATTAATTTAGAAATTTCATATTTGTGCTGGTGTTGTTGTTATTTTAAAGCTGAGGCTACACATACATTATGTTTCACTGTTTAGGTTTCACTGTTTTGTTCTATGTTATGTTTCAATGTTTATGTTTCACTCTTTGTTTTTCACCATATTTGTTTCACTCTTTATGTTTCACGTTTTTTATTCTACATGTTATGTTTCACTGTTTATGTTTCAATGTTTATGTTTCACTGTTTATGTTTCACTGTTTATATTTCTCTGTTTATGTTTCACTGTTTATGTTTCACTCTTTATTTTCACTGTTTTTGTTTCACTGTTAATATTATGCTGGTTACGTTTCACTGTTTATGTTTCACTCTTTATGTTTCTCTTTTTATGTTTCACTGTTTATGTTTCTCGGTTTATGTCTCTCTGTTTATGTTTCACTGTTTATGTTTCACTGTTTATGTTTCACTTTTATGTTTCCATGTTTATGTGTCACTGTTTATATTTCTATGTTTATGTTTTTCTGCTTATGTTTCTCTTTTTACGCTTCTCTGTTTACGGTTCTCTGTTTATTTTTCACTGTTTATGTTTAACTGTTCATGTTTCACTGTTTATGTTTCTCTGTTTAGGGTTTCCCTTTTTTATGGTTCTCTGTTTATGTACCTCTGTTTAAGCTTCACTTTTTATGTTTCTCTGATTATGTTTCACTCTTTATGTTTTACAGTTTATATTTCACTGTTTATGTTTCACTATGTATGTTTCACTGCTTATGTTTCCCTGTCTATGTTTTTGATTGTTTATGTTTCAATGTAAATTTTTCACTGTTTATGTTTCACTGTGCATGTGTCAATCTTATCAGTCCTTGTGTATGCACTTTGTCCATAAAAGTAGGATAGAGAATGTGCACTTGTTATTCTTACAAGTAAGTATCTCATTTAACTGTGCTAAACTTTTAATGTTTTAAATTTATTTCTTTAGAATAACAATCATTTTAATTATAACTGTGGTTTGAAAGAGAATTTTTACAAACCTTTTTCAAAAAGCGTATGTGTTGAACCCTAACATAACATTGGAAAATTAATTGGGCCATTCCCGGAAGAACTTCAATTGGAGGGGGGGCAGACTGTGGCATAGTGGAACAAGCAAAAAAAATTATTTGTAGTGAGCATGTGTCACGAAGCAGATTTTCAGATTTTTAATGATATATCAATATATCCATATAAATATACAAATATAAATATATATATAAATAAATATATATATATATATATATATATATATATATATATATATTTTAACTCAGGTTTAAAATAAATAACAATGTAAAAAAAAAATATTTTACGTAATATCTGCACACAAAAAATGTACACATACATTGTAATGTCAATTTAATTTAGTTTGTTTACTTAATGTATAAATACACAATTTGTATTGAAATAAATATTAAGATATACTTACTCTTTACATGATCAATAATTAAAATGTAGCTTAAGAAATATTTTAAGCTAGAAAAAAAAAACGATTTTAATCCAAATATTTTTTACGCCTAACTTAAATTGAGACCATTTCATTGACCGAAAAGAAAATATTACGGCCAAATGCAGATCCGTTATAATATATATATATATATATATATATATATATATATATATATATATATATATATATATATATACTATTTAGTGTAATTACCAGAAGCTATTTTTTTGCGCGCTTTTCAACTCATTATTGAACAAAACTTTCTTTTAAACATTTAGAATTATTTGTAAAATACTTTAAATACCGAATTCGCTGAAAAGGAAGCAATCAATTAGGACGTAGTCCATTAGGATGCAGTCCATTAGGGTGCAGTCCACGAGTCACACCAGAAGCGTTATGTATATATGATTATGTTAAAATTATATAATCCTTAAACTATTATTTGGATTATCTTCAGTATTTTAAATCTAAAAACTGTTTCTAACTTAATTTTTGTGTAATTGTGTTTGTTAAAAGAAATGGCATACATGTTTCCCGTATTGTAAATGTAAAATTAGACTTATTGTGTGTTGTTTCTTCCCCCCCCCCCACCCTCCAAATGTTCTCTTATCATACTACTTAAAACATGATTAAGAAATTAATATACATATATTTATGAATTTATGTATGTATGTATCTAAGTATTTCCCGAATGCTCTCCTACACCTTCCATGCAATTGCGATAAAACTTTAGTGAGTTATTATCTACATGCTCGCGCATTCTTCTAAGTCATTACAACACTTTTAAAATATTCCGTTTGATGTCGTTGGTTCTAAATTTCTTTTTTTCTCCTAATATGAGCTGTGTAAAGAATAATTTACGTATGCGCTCCTAAAAAATTTATCCGAAGGAGATACAACTTTGGTGAGATATTGCGCGCACGCCCTCAAATGTCTTGAAAATAATACAACATTTTAAAAATATATCGTTTTGAGCCAGCTGCCATATCTTCGGGTTTTTTTTTCTTATTTGATCTAAAATCATATATGTGCAAACCATATGCGCTCCTACAAAGTTCACGCGATTGCAATGAAAATTTGATGAGTTGTTGTCCACAAATCCGCGCATTTTTCTGACACGTTACAACCCTTTTAAAATATTTATTTTTGGCCCGAAACTCCTTTTTTTTTCTTATATGAGATATAAAAAAAATAATTTCCGTATGTTCTCGAATACAATTTATCCGAAAACAATAAACGTTAGTGAGGTGTTGCGCGCACGTCCGAAAAAATTTGTGAATCATTGCAAGCATTTGAAAATACTCCGTTTTGAGTCAAAGGCTCTATGTTCTTTTTTTGTTTTTTCTTCGATGAGCTATATCCATTGAATTGTAAACAGAGCTCATGCATGGGTGGATAGAACTTTAATCAGATACAAATAGCGACACCAAATTTTTGTGTGTGACATAATAAGTAGGTTTCTGAAGTAATACAACCATTCTACAATATTCCGTTTGTGGCCGGGGGCCTTAAATTTACTTTCCTTCTTATATTGGTGGCAGTAAAATAATTTCCGTACATTTTTTCCTATACCATTCGTCCGATTGCGATAAATCTTTGGTGAATTGATCAATTAAAACAACCATTTAAAAATACTCAGTTTTGAACCGGAAGCCCTCACTTCGTTTTTATTTTTAATGAGCTATATAAAATAAGAAAATAAAGTTTTAAAAAAGAACGAATGTATCAATGGATGGACTTTTAATAATATAAAAGCGGCAATATTTCATTTTGTGTGTGCCATAATAAGTCGGTTTATGAATCAGTATCACCATTTTAAAATATTCTGCTTGGGGTCTGGGGCCCTAATTTTTTATTTTTTTTTAAATTTTATGAGCTATAAAAATATAATTTTAACAGAACTATTGCACGAGTGGATTTAATCAAATACAAACAGCTATATTTCCGTTTTTGGGCGACATAATAGTAGCTGGATTGTTACATTGTTAGGTGACATGCTAGTAGCTAGAGAGTGACAATATCTGGATGACATGTCCTAAGCTAGAGAATGACAATGTTAAGGGGACATCCTCGTAGCTAGAGACTTACAACGTTAGAGACAAGCTGGTAGCTAGAGAGTGACACTGTTCGGGGACACGTTCACGTTAATTATATTAATAAGACACGAACACATTGTGTCAATAGAACAGTATGAGTTAGCTTTAATAATAATTGTACATTATACAGAATTAAACGTTTCGGCACATGCCTTCATCAGTACAAACAAACACAACACATTTAAATAAGTATAAATTAAATTTACATAATGTCAATATATATATCCTACCTAAAACAGAAAAAATATAGGAGAGGGCGCTTAAACCAGACAAAAACAAATTAAACATAAATGGACAAACCAAAAAGGAAAAAGACATGGCATGACCCCCCCCCCCCCCAGGACCGAGACAATACGCCACATGAGTGAAGTTGTATGAATGTTTTCACATCACAACAACCAGGGGCGGGAAATGTATGTACATCTATATGCCATTGTTTTAAATATTTTAGACTCAATTAAAAAAATATGTATATATTATTACTTTTAAAAAAAAGAAAATACTCTAAATCAGGGGTCTCAACTCACAGCACACGGGCCATTTGTGGCCCGCAAGACAATATTTTGCGGCCCGCTTCATGACAGCAAAGTATAGTGATAATGCAGCCTGCACGTTTCCCTCACCAATATAATTATAATGTGACCCTCTGAGAAAGTTTCATTCGAATCTCAGCGACCACACTCATTCTAATTTGTATTATGTTTCTATAGATTATACGTTGATTATAGGCTAATGGTAAAAACCGTTTTAAATCGGATTAAAAGTTTTTATTTTAAATCATTTCATGAGACAAAAATGACCAAAGTGCTGTTTTGAGAAAAGTTTAAAAGTCAGTTAGAGGGTAATGAACAACCATAATTGTGTAAATCGCAGCAATCTGACACAGCATCAAAGAATCCCTATTAAAATTGCAGCTAGTGTTTACGAGGAAAATTCCGAGCCTGTCAACGTGGTCACTTTCAACGTAAGGTTAGTCAAAAAGGCCTTTTCTACGAACAAAATATAAAAAATCATTCTCCCTAAAATAACATCTTCATTCGCATCGATAATTTATAAATATTGCCTGCACCTGCCTCCTGTTTTAACATGTTTTTGGATAGAAAGACTTCATTAACAAGGATGGGGTGATTGTTCCTATACTAAGTGTTCTCATATAGTTCATGGCCTTGGTTTTTCTTTTTGACATCACACAGGAGCTGAATGTACTCAACAAGATGTTACAAGACCAGGGGTAGCTTGTCAGTGTTGCCTAAGACAGTGGTAGGGCATTCTGCACATAACAATTGCGTTATGGTTCTTAGAGAAACCTTTGCCAGCTCCCAAAGCGCAAAGTACTCATTGACTCGGGCACTCCATTCAGCATTAAGAATACTGATGCAAAGCTACAGGTAGAGTTTGATCACATTTTTTTAGACTTCAAAACACACTGCCACATTTCAATTTTATGTTGATTCATTTTCCTTTAATGTGGAAGATGCCCACCCTCCCCACCCCCGCCCTTACACTTTGCGCTTCAAATGGAGCTGATTGATCTTCAATGTAATTCTACGTTTAGGGAGTAGGATGAAAAAACAGACAAACATGGACAATTTATGAAAGCATTGCACTCCACCTTCCCTGAGACTTCCAGATTGTTCCAGATTGTGGAATTACCTATCTGTGTGAAAAGCTCTTTTCAACTATGAATTTTAACAAGTCAAAGTTGAGGACAAAACTTACTGATGAGCATCATCACGCTGTACTGAGGGTCTCAGTTGCTTCACCACTAACGCCAAATGTTGCTCAGCTGTCTAAGATAAAGCGCTACCAGGTCTTTGGCTATAAGATATAAGGTGATAGGAGAGATAGCTATTGAAAGGTTATATGACATTGCTACATCATCTAAGGTGATAGAAGAGATAGCTAGAGAGAGCTTATGTGATATTGCTGCATATCTAAAGTGATAGGAGAGATAGTTAGAGAGCGCTTATGTGACATTGCTACATCATCTAAAGGTATAGGAGAGATAGCTAGAGAGAGCTTATGTGGCATTGCTACATATCTTATGTGATAGAAAAGACAGCTTGAGATAGTTTTTATGACATTGCTGCATCATCTAAGGTGATAGGAGCGATAGCTAGAGAAAGGTTATGGGTTATTTTCAAAATGCTCCATTTCTCTCTACCCTTTGTTAACGTATTTTGAAGCATCTTGTTTCTGCATGTAGTCGGTAGTTGGGGCACCATAGTGACTCCTATAACTTTCAAGTCGTTGAAGAAAAAATTATTGCTAAATTCTATTTTTGTATTCTTGCTAATCTTACTGATGTCTTTAAATTGCGTGATTTTTATTTGTTGTGGAATAGAGATACAGTTGATTTATATTTGATTGAAGATGACGTCACTAATGAATGAATAAAAAGTGTGTGTGTTTGATTGTAAAGCCTTTTTTAAAAAAAAAGTGGTAACTTAAACTTTGGACAATACTAGAGGGGAGAAATAATCATACTAATGTTTAACTTTGATCAAAAACTTCAAGAAGTCCTTTCAATTTTTTTTATGCGTTCAATTGACAAGACCTTCACATATTTTCTATGTCCAGACATTTACATATTTCCTTTTATGTAAATGCATATGGTAAGTCAGATGGCATATATATTTAGATGTTTGATTCTCAATTTTAATTAATTCGTTTAAATCTCGTTAAAATATATTTTTTCTTAGTATGTGCAGCTAAGTTAAACTTACCAAAATTACAAATTAAAAAACAACAACATCCACACGTGTGATGGACAGTGTAGGTGAGTTGTATTGTGTGTTTAAAACAAAAACATTACAAGTAAAAAAGAGAAACATATTTATGAAACTGTAAACAGACCAGCTGTAACATTCGCAAGTGAAACTTGTAGCCTAACAAAAACGGCAGAAACCTATTTAACACTTGGGAAAGAAAAGTTCTCTGGTAAGTATATAGATCAACGAAGGATGAATATTGATATAGAATATTAACCAATCAACAATTGTATTGTCTCTAACAGGATACCACGCTAGAAACAGAAATAAAAAAGGGTAGGCTACCCTGGGCATAACACTTCGAGAGAATGCCCAATGAAAAAAACCCTGAGGAAAAAGGCTCAAAGGCAGACCTAAGTTTAGATGGATGATTTTGGTAAAGATCTACGACAGCAAGGAATCCAAGCATTAAAAAAATAATGTAAGCATGGGTAGACGAAAATATTTGAGGCAGACCAAAGCCCTACATGGGTTGTAGCACAGCAGGGGTGGACTGATGATCTAAGTTGAAGGAAGGTGTGAGGCAGACCAAAGCCCTACATGGGTTGTAGCACAGCAGGGGTGGACTGATGATCTAAGTTGAAGGAAGGTGTGAGGCAGACCAAAGCCCTACATGGGTTGTAGCACAGCAGGGGTGGACTGATGATCTAAGTTGAAGGAAGGTGTGAGGCAGACCAAAGCCCTACATGGGTTGTAGCACAGCAGGGGTGGACTGATGATCTAAGTTGAAGGAAGGTGTGAGGCAGACCAAAGCCATACATGGGTTGTAGCACAGCAGGGGTGGACTGATGATCTAAGTTGAAGGAAGGTGTGAGGCAGACCAAAGCCCTACATGGGTTTTAGCACCGCAGGAATGGATGGATGGTCTGAGTGGAAGGAAGTGGTGAAGCACACCAACGCCCTACACGGGTTTGTAGCACACCTTGGATGGAAATAACGAACGATTTCAACCCATCTTCCAGTAAATTAAATGTTCTCCCAAGTGTTTTTTTTTAATGAATTACTCCACGCATTTCCACTTTTAAAAATATACAACATTTCATGACTTAATTGTTCATATTAAAACTATTGACTTAGCGTAAGGTTCAACAAATGTGTCGTTGTAGTGATGAATGAAGCCCTGACAGGAATTAATGTTGAGGTTTGATTGCAATGTGATTTCATTTAATGTTGTAGTTTAAGTATTGGTTGCAGAGTGACTCAATTTGATAGTGTGGTTGTAGAATTGGCAGTAGCAGTGACTGTATTTGCTGTTGTTGTTTTCTTTGATGATTAAGCGGAGGATTGAGTTTGATGTTGTATTTCTAAATGTTGACGCATGCACCCCAATGATGCATACATCACATAGGCTTAAATGAATGTGGGCATATCTCTCAGATAGTAGCACCTGCTATACGCACCACAATGATGCATACATCACATAGGCTTACACGCATGTGGGCATATTTCTCACACAGTAGCACCTACTATATGCACCACAATGATGCATACATCACATAGGCTTACACAAATGTGGGCATATCTCCGACACGGTAGCACCTACTGTACGCAATACAATGATGCATACATCACATAGACTTACACACATACGGGCATATCTCCCACACAGTAGCACCTACTATACGCACCACAATGATGCATACATCAAATCGGCTTACAAAAATGTGGACATATATCCCACACAGTAGCACCTACTATACGCACCACAATGATGCATACATCACATGGGCTTACACACATGTGGGCATATCCCCCACACGGTAGCACCTACCATATGTCATCATCCACATTTATGCCCTCCATTATACTGCGACACCCAACATAGATTCATTTGCATATCCCACCCTAACGTTTCACTAACATGTTGCTACTGTCTACATCACAATGTATAATTAATTATAACAGAGGAGCAGTGGTTCAAAAGATAGTGGCTAATGCGTTATCACACTCGGTGACGATCACAATAATGTTATTTAATACGTGAAATATGTTAACATCTCATGCCGAACATACTAAATCCGAAGACTCTTGAAATGTATCAAACGTATTTCAATATTAGCTTCTCAGTAGAAGTAATGGTTATCACAATAAAACTCTTCGTTTAAACATAAACGTTTTCTGTTGAATCTTCGTACATAAATATTGTGAATCAACTTTAGTATCATTCAAATTGCATTTTTCTTTCCGTTCTTGCTTATCTCTCATTGGCTAGTTTTCTCTAAGTCCCAATGCTATATATACTACATAGTAATAATTCCTTTATTACTTATATCCCATCTAAGTATATCTGTGACAGCTAATAATAATAATAATAATAATAGGTCTTATATAGCACGGTATCCAGCCTAGGGCTTGGCTCACCGCGCTGTACATAAAAATTTTATCAAAAGAGACAAAATCATGACATTAAAATAAATACATTTATGAAATAAAGAACAGCACATAACTTTTAATAGGCAAACCATGGACAGCAGCCAGCAAGATCGTTTATCAGTCAGAGGAGGGGAATCAGTCAGGGTAGTATAATTTAAAAATATATGTTTTTAGTGCAGTTTTGAAGGCATGGGTGGTTGGTATATTGTATATGTGTCGTGGCAGAGAATTTCATTTTTTGTGGGCGCAGAAAGAGAAATATCGTTCACCAAATGTTTTAGTGTGTGTCTTAGGAACGGACAGAATACGCGCGTCTGTAGAGGAGCGAAGCTGTCGAAGGGGTGAATAGACAGAAAGAAGTTCGGTTAGATATGAAGGGCAGGAATCCAAGCAAAAGTTGTGACAGAGAATAGAAAACGTGTAGTCAATGCGTGCCTATATAAGTAGCCAATGAAGGGAATGGAGTAGTGGAGTGACGTTATCACGTTTTTTTTCCTTTAAAACTAGCCTAGCAGCTGAGTTTTGAACTTTCTTCAGTTTTTCTATGCTGTGTTTTAGTGAACCTGACAGAGTTTTGCCATCAAGTGTGTTCAAACAACTGTAGTCACAATCCCGACAATATATGTATATCAACATGTTGCTACATTCCATGCAACATTAAAAGTTCACCGAAATGTCGATACATCCCGTACACCTGGTCACAACCCATATATGTTTATTCACGTGCAATATTCCCCTACTTTTAGATTCACCAACAATTTACCATATTTCCTACGAAGAGGAACCAACCATGCTCGATTAGCAATATATTCCCACTTCCACCACACAGATGCAGACACCGTAAAAGGTTACTCACAAATATCGTAGCCCACCAGATAGACTTACCTTTATCTTGCCACAAAATCCCCCACGCAGGTTAACCCACATGTGACCACATCATCCACACACAGTTGTACCCACATTTTATCACTTCAGCCAACACACACTTACCAGCATGTTACCACATATGACAACATTAAGGTTAAACCAACATGTTTACCACATCGCCCACCACACAGATTTATCCACATGTTACCACATCACTAACCACACAGGTTTAGTCACAAGTTGCCACATCAACCACCATGTCCGTGTATGTCAATGTTACTCACATTCAACATAAACAACAAACATACAATAAATAAACCAAATCAAATCAATTTTATTTCTACATGATAATTTGACATACTAAAATTTAACAAAATTATTATTTCAGAATGGTATACAATAGAAAAAAAAGTTTTAAATACAACATTTGTTATACCTTTATTGGATCAAAGGTTTAAAGATAAGTTCAAATAAAAGAATTTAAAAATGTCTACAAAAGAAAAATCTTGTAATTAAACAGCGTATATATATGTTATAAGTAAATGAGATGGGATTGTTAGAGGTACGTGTGCAGATACTGTAGTATGGGTGTTCATGGGGAGTGGTATTGGAGGTGTACATTGGGTTTGGTAGTGGTTGTTGTAGATTACAACTATAACAGTTGATACACCTTTGTATAAAGTATTTAAAATAGTATGACAGGTTTATTATTAACGATATTAGGAACTGTCTCGACCAGTGGCACTAAAACTTAATCCATTAGAGTTGACCCCACTGTGAACATGGCGGTTATAATACCAGACATCATACCCCAGAGGGTGGACATGAGCCCCACTACTGCCGGGGCATGTACACGTTGTGTACGTGTATTTGGTCTTTTTAAACGATCTATTGACCACGTACCTGTCGATCCATTGTCCTACAGAGATCTGTTTAGGACATCCATGCGGATGTGATACTATGAATGTCAACTTGCCCTTATCTCTAGAGCTTTCGTATTTGTTGGTTAATTTCTTACATAGATCAGACCAGTGTCTCACCATCTTGTACAGTTTATCGAGTAAATCTACGTCACATGACACACATTTCAACCAACATCTGTCTTCCTCGATGTCTGCCTCCCTCACCGTCCAGCTATCAAGAGTGACCAGTGGACTATCTTGACCATCAAAGAACAATCTACACGTGGTGTGTCTCGCCTCATTGTCATCAAACACCACGTGTGTAGCCGTGTACATCTTTACCTCGCCCCACACCATGCTGGGTGTGTCCGAGTGTTGACACTTGTGACATGGACAAGTTCCCATGTTGTATTCCTTGATGACTTCCTCTGTCAACTTGTTTACATCCATCACCATCCCAGTCGCTAGTCTCATGACGTCACTTCCTCTCTTGTCGTAAAAAGCATATGGTTGATTGGTGTTTGGCCAAAACTCTGGTCTTTCTGTGCTAGTCATTTTAACATCTATCCTGACAGTCAGGTCAGCTGTAGCTTTGATGAAATCAACTACGTTGTTGTCTTGGTAGCCATTAGGCAGGTGTTGGATGCTAAAATCGTTGACAGGTACAAACTGCGTGTGACCTGGATTCTTCTTACAGTTATCAAAATAGTTGGGTAGATCTGCTTCTCCACCTTCTGACACCTGCGTTTCATGTGTACCTGACAAGGTATCAAAGAAAGTACATTTTATTCCATGTGTTACACCTGTCTCTCTCCTATTATCCCTACTGAACTTGATTTTACTAAGTCTATACATTCATTTCAATAGTTTAAAAGACTAAATTCTGAGATGTATTATGAAACAATAATTGATGTAAGAAATATAATGTGTAAAGAGTAAAATCTTAAGATTTAATTTAACATGACAGCAACTTGGTATATAATATTGCAATGTATATACAAATAATAATGATGTTGCTTAAATAGAAATGTGTGCTTGTACATCAATGAACCTTATATTTTATTTCAACAAATAATTACCATAGAAAAGACTTGATTCATCTTTCTTGTTACAACTGTCATTAGTATAATCTTCTTTTTGATTGTCACCTTTGCCATAAGCTGATCAGGATAGGAAATACATATATATATATAACACATATATGTTCTTATTATTACACTATTTCGTTTCTAGTTATCACATTATCTCTTACATAAACTATATTTATTTATCTCAAAAAAATGAAGTCCAGGCAAGGATATTTAAATAATTTTAATAATCTTCTATCATTTTCTCACTTTTTCTCCCATTCACACTATTCATCTGACAAACTTTTAAGATTTCTTTCATAATCTTTCTCTATCAAGTCTGTGTTGTTGTTTTTTCCAAACTTTCTCATTACAATTATTTGATAAAGATTTTACCATTTTTAGGTTTACATTTCAAATTTTCTCCTAAGATCCTTGATTTACTTTGGGAACTCTGAAAATAGACAAATTAAGAAGTAGTTTGAAAAAAAAAAAGAACACACTATACTATATAGTAAAACCAAATAAACATTCAAAAAAAATTTGAAGCAAAGTTTTAATGTAAAAACTGAAAAAAAGATTCAATCAAATTTCCGTGCGATTAAATTACCGTCGATCAATTTACCTTTGACGAAATTTCTTTCGATCAAGTTTTCGGAGAGGTATATAAAGAATTAAGAAATTAATGAAGAGTGAAAGGCAAAATTAAAAAAAAATATAAATCACTTTTCTTTTTTCTGATTTAAATTCTTTCTTGAATATGTTAATGGCGCAATTATTTATAGCATGCTTTTTACATATTAAATGATAAGTCTAATGCATTTTTTAATTAAAATTTTAATTTTATTTAATTTGACAAGGCAGGAAGGACCTATCTGTTTCTCTCAAGACTTTAATATACAACGACCACACTGTCCGATGTTGCTAAATATGTTTGTTGTCTATGAGTTATAGAAGGGTAATCATATGCATTTGTATTATTTGATTTTTTTTTTGCTTTTTAAAAAAAAAATGTGTACGTACTTTGCACACCAAATCATTAAATATCTACATTGTTACTTTTTGTAAAATAATTGTCAATACTTTTTTTATTTTTTCCACATGAACGATATTTTCAGATTTTCTTTTCTCTCCCTGATCATGAAACTTACTTTACACGGATAAAAGAAAATTACATAAGCTTTCCTATATAAAATTAAAATTACATCTACCTAAAAATTGAAAATACTGCTCAATAACACAGAGTAAATTCAGGGAAATGTTAGTATTCAAATACAATTAACCACATTATGGACACTGATATCCATTGGGACACACTCTTTAACTTTAATAATAAATAAAGTCTACTACCCAATGGGCATTATGTCCCCTAATACATTCTTTTTCAATCTAATGCAATGTCTTATCTATGTAATAACTTGTATTCAACAGGATTATGATGTTCTCTCTGAAGATGTAAAACTATTTTATTTTACATTTAATCATAAAAATGAACATTTAAATGATTATCATTGTCATCATCTTTAAACTAGCCTGACTTCTCCCAAATGTCATCTTTTATTATTATCATCTTCTTTATGAAACTGTTTAGGCTTCTCCATAATATCGTTCTATAATATTTTAATATCCATTATGTTATCTTTTATTATTTGTTAACTTCACTATCCTACTACTTCTTCAGCTTGTTTAATGGCACCAATTTTTGATTAATTATCATCCATATCATAATCTATGTAAGACAGAGGTTGGTGTTTCTATTACATTACTAAATAGGGTTTTTTGTATTACATTACTGAAGGTGGAACAAAATAAATAAAGAAATCTAGCTACTGCTAATCAATTGCCAATCAATTAGTTGTGATAAAGGAACCTGGGTCCAGGGTTTCCTTCAGCTATATCTCGGGGGGGGGGG